>MNCI01031133.1:377219-423288 GCA_015680685.1 Gnetum montanum
GGGGGGGTGTGAGATCTATAATTATTATAATTATCAAAGACTTAACACCTCTTAGGTGACAGACAAGGAAAAACAAAAATAACAAAACAACTATAAATTGTAACTTATTATGTTTTATTATTTTTCTAACCCCTCAACTACACTCCAGGCAACCTAATAGGATGCACGTGTCATTGTCATAGCTTGGTCAAAATGAGAAGGTGTATGATTTCCATTTTAAACAATTTATATACATTTTAATTCATGGTTATGTTGTGACTATAGATGGTACCCAAACCAAGGCATCCAAGGGAAGAAGGACCATCCCAACCAAGGGACAAGCAACTGAGAATGGGAAGAGGAAAAGGCACACAACCTCCAGAGTATGTAGAGGGCTCACATGCAACTAGCCCCCTTCGCAAAAAACTTGATGTGGAATCTGTTCATCAAATTCCCAAAGTGGACATCCCTGGTGAATAATCTCAAAGGGACGAGACTCCTGTGGTAATGCCACGGCTTGAGGTCATCCTGACCCAAGCCTTTATTAATGCTATCAAGCCAGGGGAGCTACAACGAATGGTCCTTTAGGAGTTAAACTTCAGACCATTTCTAGAAAATGCACTAGAAGAAGTCAAAACCCAACTGCAAAATTCTCTTATGTGGCCAATCATCACATCTAGTGGTGAATGGTACCTAGGAGAAACTTACCTCTTCTGGACGAATCAGCAACCGGGGTCTAGAGTAAGAATCAAAGACATTCATGTCTCTTACTCTACTGAAGCAATTGCACAAGCTCTAGGGTTGCCAGAGACCAAAGCTGATGTGACGAAGATTCCCAAACAAGTAGACCCCGAGGTAAAAGGGGAGTGGATTAGGCAATGCTATGGGGTAGAACGCAAGAAGTTTGGCACCCTAACCACCATAGAGAGGGTTTATTCAAAAATTGCATCTTACCACCTAAATCCAATGGTAATACCCAGCAAGATCACTACCTTCTCTACTCATGCATGTGTCGCTCTAAAAAAAAGTTCCCCATCAACCTTCCATAGTTGCTTTTCCTGGAGATTAAGAAGAGATTTACTGAAAATGAACATGGAAGGCAAGCTCTACCCTTTCCCTTCCTAATTATAAAATTGTGCAAATGGGCAGGGATAGCACGATATGCCAATGACACACTTCATCATGTCCCAATTTCCTCATGGCAGGAGATGATGAAGGAGAAGACTCCAGCCACAACACAACTCAAGGAAGATTAGCAACCACCTCCACTACCTGCACAAACAATAAGGTTGGGATTGTAGATAATCACAGAACACATACACGAGATCTAACAATTACTCTTGAGCCAACAAGAGCAATCGGTAGGAGCTGGTGAAGGAGAAGACCCTTCAGTCTATCACCCTATGATGAGCCATCTTGAGCAAGTGGCTCTAGCAGTGATTTTGCTAGAGAGAGCAAGGTCGATGTTTTCTATCGCTCGAGCCCAAGTGCCTACTAGAACTGATCCCAGTGTCCAAGAAGTAACGGTGTCCACCCAACAGTTATTTCTTGAAATTTCAGGAAATTCCACTACTTTTTCAGTGTGCTTGGAGGATGGAGAGGGGGCAACTGTCTTGGTAATGCAACACCAGGGACAAGAAGTTTTGGCTGAAGTGGTTTCTAACATAATTTCTACAGTACTTAATGAACCTACGATGCTTGTACCAAATGTACATGAACTTGGAGATGTACAGACGTCCACAGGAACTTCACATAGCAAAATCAACATAGCTAAACATGAAGAGTTGTTGGACCGACTGGTGGGAATTGGGCAACCACTTCCAAATGTCTTTAATATTTCGGATAACATTACTGTGACCGAGTTAGAGCTGCTCTCAGTAAGGAGAAAGTGCCTCATTTTGGAGGGGCAACTTGAAGCTGCACAAGCAGATCATCAACGCTTGGTAGTGGAAGTTTCCAAATTAAGGGCCCAACTTGCTGATCCAACTCTCCTCAACCATGAACTTGCTAGGGAAGAAGCTTTTCAATAGCTTCAAATAAAACTTCAGACAATTGAGGGTGAGTGAGAGTTGACAATCTTTGACAGGTCCTTAATAGATTCACATGCTTACCATCTAAACATGAACTTGGCAAAGGTTTGCCAGAAGAATGTTAGGATGACCACAGAAGTTCATCGCCTACGCAATGTTGGTGTTGAGAATCAACACATGAAAAACTTCATCCATCAATAGCAGGAGGAGANTAAGGTAAACACTAATGTGAGGAGATTGGTAGCTGAAAATCATATTCTGTCTATGGAGGAAGTTCAAGCCCTGCAACAAAAATCAGCAATTGAAATCACCGCTTGGAAAAATAAGGCTCTTAAGTTTGAACAAGTTAAAAATCACTATAGGGACTAAGTGGGATTGCAAAAAGAAGTAAATGAAAAAGAGGTTCAAGTCGCAAAGGCTAAAATGAACCAAGCACTCTAGTAGCTCTAGGAAGGAGGCGAGGTGTGGCAACCCATCTTCGATGGCTTGCACGCCTACAACCAAGCTGAGATCCACCTCAAGGAGCTACAAATTGAAGAAATGACAGAATACATGGAGTTAGCCAATCTTTGTTATATAAACCTAGCTGTGCTAATAGTTGGAAGGCCACGGTCTAACCTAGAAAAGCAAGTGGCCACCTCATATTCTTTATGTGAGGGCAAGTTCCAAACGCATAAAGAGACAAAAAAAAGTTAGAAATAGCAAATGCAGAACTTGAAGTTCTCTACACCCATTTTGAAGGATAATGTGTGGTTGCAGAGAACTTGGCCCAATGAATGAACAACTACCAGCAGCTACAGACATCGATCCAAGTGTTTGATATCAAACAAAAATAATTCGCTGCTTGGTTTATCAATTTGAAGGAACTCTTTCCTGCACTTCCATGTCTTTGGGATGTTCCTATTCCAGCACACATTGGTGAAGCTTCCTAGACAATGAACGATCCCAGGAACAAAGAAGATAAAATGAGGGCATTATTGGAGGCTTTTTTATTGCCTCTAGAAGTTGCAACTACTGTAGGGCAACCATCATCTACGCCACAATAGCCACATGCACCAGAAGCTAGTGAAGGCCTATCAGAACCACTGCCACCAAGAACGATGTGACCTTCTCCAACAACTTTAGCATTTTTTGGTAGGGTGTTCAATTTTGTCTCTAAACACCAAAAATTTGTAATTTATTTTTTTCCGTACACCCGGGCACTTGGTATGTTAATAGAGTCAGTGTGTGTGTAAATGTGTTTTGTCGTGTGTATCATCAATAACTTCATACCTTCCAAATTGTAATAAACTCAAGGACAAGTTTTCACTCAGTCATGGGGATATGATGAAGTGTTCAATTGAAACATCAACCGGGTCACATTAATGAAGCCTCGTTGATGCAACCACATTGACATGACCCTATGAACGTATCCATCCATGCGTTAACGTGACCCCATTAACGCAGAGTTTGTCTCTTGCTATAAATA
This sequence comes from Gnetum montanum, assembly GCA_015680685.1. Classification (NCBI taxonomy): domain Eukaryota; kingdom Viridiplantae; phylum Streptophyta; class Gnetopsida; order Gnetales; family Gnetaceae; genus Gnetum; species Gnetum montanum. The sequence goes on from MNCI01031133.1 coordinate 380,697, forward strand.
TGCATGCACCCGCAACATTTATGACATCTTTTGGAGTAGATGTAGCCAAACTCCTATAGTTTGTTTCCATAAGAGTTAGAATATTTTCCAAGTGCCTGCAATAGGTGTGAGAAAGGTGTATGGCTCTTTATTTGAGCACTAATGTACCTAAGCCCATTAGCATGACCAACAATAAAGATGAGCTTTTAAGCATTCCTTGTAGCATTTGGATTTAATCACTTAAGCATTTTAATAGTTTAATATTTCAACACTTTAATGATTTCAGAAGCTTTTATTGTTATCACTTTACTATTATTGTCCTTTCATATTTTATGAGAACCATAGGCATGACCATCTCGAACATATATCAAACACTTGGTAACCTAGTGATGCTTAACGTCTAGTAACCCAACAGTGGCAAGGGTATGCTCAGGATGTGCATGGAAGATGGGATTGGTTACATATGCTAGGGAGAGTTAAGCAATAGCATAGAAAAATGATAATTTACACAACTTTCCATTTCCTACAATTAAAGAATTAGACTTTAAAAGATAAAAAGAAAACCAAAAAAAAATCATTTGCCTCAATCTCACTTAACCATCAGTTTAGAATATCACAAGTGAGGTTGGGAAGACAATGACCATTTTAACTAAGGTTTTGCTAGCTAGATTTCGGTGTATGCGAGTGCTTGTAGTCCGTGGAATTCGACCAAGTCACACGTGAACACCTGTGATTTGTATGGTTGGGTGTAGGGGTACCTAGCTACTCATCAATAGGTAACAATTTACATCAAACTTTTTAAGTTTCTTCTTCCTACATTTAAACATACCTTTAAATACTTTGCTAGGTTTATTAGAATATTTAGACTACCATTCTTATTTACGTTGCTTCTTTTAACAATAGTGTTTATGAGATCATCTATGTAAGTGTCATTTCTTAGAAGAAAATCCATATGTATTGGGATAGGTCTCTTGATAGTACAAATGACCCATTTTATGTTCGATTTGCTTCATTTTCTTTTGGGTCTGTATGTCATGACATATAGTACTATTAATGCTTTCTATATATTGTCTAATGGCACTAAAAATCATGTTATCTAAGGATTTTCCATTCTTATGGAGCTCATCTTGGTATTTATCACAAAATGGTTGTGACATAGCTCCTAATAGATGTTCCTTACTAGATTGGTCATGTGTTAGTTTTTCTCAATAATACTATTCTTCCATAGTATCTAGGAATGGTCCAAGGTCTTGTATTCTAGTTAATTTAGCTTTAAAGAATCTTTCTCTATAGCCATCATTGTAGTCAATCTTATCACCTATAAACTCTTTATTTATAGTGTTAATAAATAATATAGATGGTCCAATTGATAATTGCATGCTTATACCTACATCTATTTGATTCCACCATTGACATAAATTACCTACAAAGTTAAAAACAAAATTTTTTATGGTGTATTTCACTGGCTTTTTATCTAGAATGACCTATCTATTAATACTTCCATTTATATGGTCTATTACTTTTTGTTGTTCGGTGGGATCTAGCTTATCCATACAAAACTTAGGTTCTTTTTCACTGAGAAGGTGAGACAAGACTCTAGGGTATTCTTTTGGATTGCCTACATAGGATTTAGATGTTCTTAGAAGTTCTTCCTATTCTTGATCATGTTGAGATTGGGATTCATAATCCATTACTTGAAAGGATCCTTCATTAGCATTTATAATTTTATCCTTGCCTTTTTGTGCTACATTAAGTTTTTCCTTCAGCTTTCTAGGTGGAGAATCTGGGTTTTTCGTGTAATTTGGGATAGTTTCTAATGGGGGTTCAACACTCATAGGCTTTTGGACTTTAGGGACCCATTTCTTCTCTATCTTACTTACCTCATGCATGCATTGCCTAGTATGACTTAATAGAGTATTTACCCTACCATTTTTCCAATTCTGTAATTTTATCATGTTAGTTGGTGAATCTATAGATAGCTTTAGGAACATTATATGTGTTGTTTCTTTTTGTTGTTTAGCAGTGTTTACTTCATGTTCCTTTTCATTAGATGAGTCTTTTTTTTACTAGAGCTATTCATATTAATTTTAAGAAGGGCATCACATTCTGCATAGTGGTAACTATGTCTATGTTTTATTGCTCCAAAGTATGGATAGGATGGATCTCCTTTTGAGTTAGAATCCTAAGCAAGCTATTTACCCTTGTTATCTTGACATGTATTAACAAATTGTTGAGTTATTATGTTATGCTCTATTGCCTCAACTATCAGTTTAGTAATTGTGACCTGGGATGTTGAAGGTTTTGCAAGTATCTTGTTAACATCCATGGTTATTCCTAATTCTTTGAATAGAGATATCATTTTGGATTTTATATCTATGCATTTTGGTTTTGGTTTAGTTAGATGGAATGATCTCCTAGAGGGGATTAGACTAGTTGTTTTTGGTACTAGTGGTAGTACCCTAGTTCTACTACTTGATTGTAGAAGATCATCACTAAATGGATCTAACTCTATAAACCTAGGTGTCTTAAGGTTTAGATTGTATTTTATTTTTCCAAAGTACCCTACTTTTGTGGGTGGAAAAAACTCATAATAATCTTCCAATGTATCATTGACCTATGAACATAATGTTTGGATTATAAGATCTTCAATATTTATTTATGTTCCATACTCTATGTTGATTGATCCTATAGATGTGGCTTATTTTTTGAAAGGTAGGAGGGTTTTTACACTAGTACTTAAAAATAATTTAAAATATAACCTAGTACCTATAGTTGCATAAACACTTCCATAGTGCATATGTACTAGTATATAAGCTATTAGCATATGAGAATTAAATAAATTCCTATCTCTAAGCAAGAGCGTAAAGTTCAAAAGAGTAACTACAAATGCGTCTATTTCCATGCATCCCTTGGCTTGAGTTATGATAGCGTCTTCAAATTTATTAAACATTTTATCTATGAGAGCTATCCAGTAGGGATTCCTTAGTCAATAGTTGAAGTGTGGATGGATGTGAATATTAATTTAGGACATATGAATGTAATTATATATTAACCATTTCCACTCCTCAATCTCCCTCAATGCAAAAAAGGAAAGTGAGACTAGTGCCATTGATTTCCAAGTCACATTCGAAGAAATGCATACATTAGAAAGCTTGGATGGGGTTTAAACTACTAAGAGGATATATCTAGTATTACTTAGGGAGCAGAGTTAACTTAGAAAAATATGAAGCTATGCAATAATGAAAAATACGATGAGTGTAGGAGGTAGAAGTACCTGAAGGCTACTTCTATCTGATGTCATGGTATAGGGTTATATGATCACTAGTAGGACTAGATTTGGAACAACATTGTGACTTACTTCACCTCACCTTTGACCTTATTACATGCCTTATGCCTTAGGTAGATTGGAATGTCTAGCAAGCTTCCTAATTCATTAATAAGTCAAACAAAAATGATGACCTAAAAACACTTGTAGCAAGAGAATAAATTGGCTTTTATACCAATTCTTTCTTGGATTGCTTGCACCATGATCTCATCTCAAAATTCTTAAAGATTATTAGTTGAAAATACAAAGCAAACACAACAAGATCAAGAAAGCCTCAAGCTCATATATTGTTCACATTGCCAAACTAGAGATACAAGCAAGAAGCACTGAGGGATGCTTGAAAGAAGAATTCTTCTAAAGTAGTATGAGCTACACTAAGGATTCCTTTCTTTTGATGCCTCTTAGCCTTGAGACTACATCCATTTATAGTTGAAGCCATGAGCTTCTAAGAATTTCTAATGCCATCCAACACACCAAGTACTAACAATAATGGATGACATCACAATAAGTAGTAAGACACATCATAGGAATAATGTTGGACAACCTTATCACTTACATTATTCACACTTTACGACATACCATATTCTTTTATATAATGGTGGACATATTTTTATGTGTCTCCATGGGAATCATAACTTCTGTGGGATCCAACTTCATCATTTGGTGGTGAAGAGTCCCAAAATCTAGAATTTATTAACAACATGAGGGTTAACTAAACTCAAATTAAGAGTTCTTGAGGTAATATTATGAAGTAAATAGTGGTGCTAGATATCATGATTGTTTGAAGTATAGATGTCTTAGAATAAGGAATATTTAAATGGAGTTGTCCAATCAATTCTTCTCGTAATGCGGGAAGTTATTAGATAAGAGGATGGTTCATCAAACCTTTCGATGTGATGAGCTTTAGCTTGAAGATTTCCATAATAGAGATAGTCACCATTGGGTTCATCCCTCCTTTCATACAGGTTACTAGGATAAGCTTGATAAAAATGGGTAGGAGAATGGCCAAATCTATATCATCCTAATGAAAAGGTTTCATTGGGAAGAATCCATGGGTTTAAATCAATTTGATAAACATGAAAGGGGCTAGGTTAATAACGGATCAAATTAAACATATGTTCTAATGTTAAAAGGTAAATATTTTATAGTTCAACATGGGTAGCAATCCTAATGGGTCCATGATAAGGATTCCTAAATATGGGTTAAAAGGTTTTTCTAGCCATCTTTGATCTTGCTGTATATGTTTGAAGATATTTGATGAACCAGTCAAAACTTTGATTCTAATCTTCTTAGAGAGATTCTTGTACTAGATTCACCATTTTTCTTTCTTTCCTACTATAATATCTAAGTACCAAATCTTCTCTTATTAGCTTCTCTACACAACAAAAAAAACATTAGTTCTCAGAGAGTTGATAATCTCTAGTAAGAAAGTTTGCTAAACTATTATATTTACCATCAAAAAATTCAGTAATAAAATCAAAATTTGCAAGATATAATGCCCACTAGATTAATGTAGTGTAAGAAACTTTATTTAATGCTTTAGTAGTCAAATACTTATCAGAGTGTTTTAAATCACTTGGAACTATAAAATGCAAATTTTGTAAAAAATAGCCTAAATTTTTCTATGCCCTTGATGATTGCTAGAAGCTCCTTATGTGTGCTATGATAATTCTTCTATGCATCATTAAATTTTCCTGAGGCATATTTGCATATTTATAGGACCTTATCTTTTTCCTCTTTCAAAGCAGCTTCCCAAAACTCATGAGAAGCATCTGTTTCTAATATCAACTTCCCATCAGTAGCAAGTTGTAGCTTAGGCAAGTTCAGACATTGTTGCTTAATGAAAGTAACTATTTCAGTATGCCTTTTGGTCTAATCACCTAGCCTTTCATTCAAGAGTTTCCTATCTCTGGCAAGGTGTTTGTAAAAGCTGAATACATATTTAACACAACCTAAAAATCTTTTTAGTTGTGTCTTATCCTTGATTTCATCTAAGAAGTTCTTAATAGACTCAAGGATATGTGGCTATAAAAAAAATAGTGTCATTACTTAATTTTAAACCTAAAAATTCTATAGAATCTTGGGCTCCTATCATTTTTGTTGGATTTAATACTAAACCATTTTCATCAACTAATTTTCTGAATATCTCCAAATGCTCTAAGTGCTCATGAGGATTCTTGCTCATTACTAATATATCATCTATATAGATCAAAGTTAATGGATACTTATAGAAAATCTAGTTCATACATCATTGAAATATTAAGGAAGATTTTTTGATCCCAAATGATAAGACTATCCATTCATAGAGACCTCCTAAGATGGTGAAAGTAGTTTTTCACTAATCTTTATGTTTGACCTAAATCTACTAGAACCCTTACTTTACATCAAAATTTGAGTAAATGTTAGTATGGAGTAATATCTAAAATAAATCATCCTTGCTGCAGATAGGATGCTAGAAAGGCTTGATTGGATCATTTAGAGGTTTATAATTTGCTACTAACCTCTTCTTCCCTTGAACTTGTTCAACTCTTTTGTTGACATAGATGCAATGCATGCAAACATGCTTGTGCTGGGTTGATCTGTCTTTTGTCCAATAGCATCCAAATTTCTTGGTCGCATTCTTTTGTAAGAGATGGGGGCATACCAATATGGTATGCTTTTTTTTTTTTTACATTATCCCTAAGATCTATACTACACCAATGCTCTTTTTTTATGTCTAAATATAGTTGGGTCATCACTGGATAAGGTTAGTAAGTCTTCTTTTATTTTATCAAACTAACTTCCTAACTTATTTACATTATTTACTACCCATTGCATATTAGGTTCCTTATGTGAAGATTTTATAGAGGGAAACTTGCTATTATACCAATCTTGTTGGCAAAAGGATTCACTTGATGGGCCTATGTATGTGGGACCTATGATATAAGGCTTTAAAGCTTGCAGATTATCTATCCCTATAAGAAAGTCATACAATTTCACTTCACAGTGCAATATTGTGATATGTAGTATTGATATTTTTGGTGATCTAATAGGGATAACAAATTTATGTTCACTACACATCTTCTGAGTATTGAACCTAATGTATTTTTTATTAGTTTTTCCCATAAATTTGATGGGATTACATGCCATTTTGTAATGGATATTTTTTTGCTAAAATTTATTAGTACATCTATAGGATATGGCTTATAACCACTAAACTTAATAAAAACTGTGCAAATAGGTAATATGGTTTTTACTTATCTATTAGTGCAGATCGACAATATTGGCATGGATTGAGTCTCTGTCTGATATTGCTATCTTTGATGACTTTCTTCTATTTTCTCAAGTTTCGTTATTTCTTATGTTGCCATGTTAATGAACTTGCGGAGTTGTTCTATTCTGTTAAGTCTTAAGATCGATTCATTGAGCTTGGGAAATTGAAAAGGCTGTGATGATGGTTAAATAAAAAATGTTTGAATCTCACATAAGAAAACTTAGACCTAAGGCTTGAAAATCATAAAATAACATTCTCTTTTGAGCAATTTTCCAAAGAACTTGCAAGTATGAAGATTATAAATGAAAAACTTGCAAAAGGAAAAGAGACCTTACAAATTGTATTAGGTCAAGGAAGAGATCCACATGACAAGAGCAGTTGGGAGTCTACCAATAAAATGAGGCATCTTTAAGTACATCATTTAGATGGGATTATACTCCAAGGTTTGATCATCTTTCCCAAATAAGAAGAATTAAGTATTATTATATTGGAAAGTATAGACATAAAAACTTAAATTATTGTTTTAAAATAAAGCATTATAACATGACTCCATAGTCTTATCCAAATGTGCATAGAAAGAGTGTATTGTAGGTTAAAAAGATATGGAGAGTCAAACCAAAGAAAGTAGAAGAAAGGACAAATACCTATATGATACATCAAACTACAAGGGATCTAAAAAGGAATGATCAAACATTAGGGACATAAGAGAATTGTAATGATTACAAAGGAGGGACTCTAAAGAGAGAATCTCATTATAAATCTACTTGAACAAAGCACTTTTTCAATATTAAGCAAGGTAAGTATAAGTAAGTATTGGTAATTATTTTCCTTGATGGAATTATGTTTTCTAACATTGGTTTTAAATTAAAATTGTTGACCTTTTGGTATGTCAAAAGCTTAAGAAAATTGGAGAACAAAGGATGTTTGCATGGTGTTGTCTTTACAAGATAAGTTTATGGACAAAGACTTCATAGAGAAATGGCATGAATGAAGATTGGGATAAGGAAATGGCATGGAAAATGACCTCATAAGCAAATTAGGAGCAAGAGAAAAGGACTTAGGGACTCATAAGTAAAGTCAAGATTACAAGAACTCAAGGAAGTATGGATGAATACAAAGAATGAAAGCAAAATGTGTCTATTTGTGTTGATTTTTGTTGAGGATGATTCCTCAATGTTTTTTGCATATTTTGGAGTGTTTTGGCTCATTTTGATAAGTTTATGAGGTTATAGGATCTATGGAGATTTGGTTGGAGTTGTCTAGACACTTCCAGCATCAAAAGAAGTAGGTTTATTTTTTGCGACTATAGAAGAGATGTCTCCCCTACAAAAGCGACATCTTTCTTGAAGAGTATATGTCTTTCAAAAATAGTTGACATCTTACTAGAATTGAAGAAGATCTAGAGAAGACGTTTCTTAGAAACAACAGATGTCTTCCTTGTGAAGAAGATGTGTCCTTAGATATGTCTACCTTGTGAAGAAGACATCACTCTTGAATGAAGTCTAATGTAGAAAGACATCTTAGTTTTGAAGAAGATGTTTCCATTGACTGTTAGATAGACATTTCATGAATTCTAAGGTGATTTTGGAAACATCTAGGTTATAAGAAGACTTCATTCTATTGGGAAATGAGCAAGCATTGTGAATTATCAAGTGTAAGCATTAAGCAATCATTTTATACATCATTCTATTGTTCTTGTACTTCATTGTACTATCTTTTGTATTATTGTATGTGGTCAAAGTGTTTTGTACCTCAAAAGTACAAGGATTAGCAAAATTAGTTACATCCTTTCCTTGTAATTTTTCTTTCTCTTTTGCTACCCTGCAAGGTTGATGTGCTTCTTGCTTTAAATCATTGTCCTTGATCTTGTTGGAATCATATGGAATTAAGTATTGGTGTAGCATCACAACACTCCAGAGAGAAGCTCAAGTCATAAGGGTTGTGGGACCCTAGAAACCACATTCTAAGCTTGTCAATACCTTGTAAGGTTGAGTGGATTCATGGCATTGAATCACTCTAGGGCATAGCTTAGAGCTTATACAAGGTATGGTACTTTTCAAACCACATTTTAAGAATAAAAAATTCTAGAGGTGTGCTAGCAAACTACCCTCCAAGTATGGACTACCCAAGTTGGGGAACCATGTTAAAATTTGGTGTGTTCTTTGAATCAGTAATTTCTATTTTCGGAAACTTATTCATCCTCCCCCTTCTAAGTTCAACAATCCTCAAAAATTATCCTTGGTAGCATCCCATATGAACCCTCATACCTATTAGATCTTCATAATATAAAAAGATCCAACTATATGTTGGAACCGCTATTTTATGAGGTGTTCCACTTGGGACATTTTATTAAATTTTAGGACATCCCACTATGAATAGGCCTGACTCAGGTGAGATGCTACAATTTTAGTCAAGGCATCTCAATCTATAGCCTAAACCCTCAAGAGTGTCAGCTATATAAGTATGATCATCCTTTTTCCCATTTCATCTCAATCAAGCCTTGGATGTTCTAGCATAGTTGACTAGGGCCTCTCCTATCTACATTTTTAGTTGATTTTTGCTCAAATCCATGTCACAAAAAAGGTTAGAACTTCAAGGCTTCCTCCTCGCCAAGGAAAAAGCACAAAAGAAGCTTCTATAAACAAGACAAATCCTAATTAGCTCCAATTTCAATCTATAGATGCTTAGCACCGATTTGAGGTAACTTGTTACATCTCTATTATCTCTAAAAGGACTCTTACTTTTTAGCAACACCATCAAAATGATTTAATGACATATTTTTAAGCAATTGGTTGGGCTTTAATTATTTCCATGACTTATTGTATATCTAAACTACTGATTAGAGAGTTCTATAGTAATATTGTAATTACTAATGTTGCTATTGGGGCATTTTCATCTATTGTTAGGGGCATTCTCATTAAATTTTCACCTCAAGTGGTGAATACTTTACTTAGGATTTCACGTTATGATGTGCACATGGTTATCATACATTCTATGAATGACATTTTTACTAATGGGGTGATTCTAATTTCTCATGATGAATGTTGTGATGCCATTTTTGGTAGCTCTATTTCACTAAAAAGTGTAAAAATTTATAGGCATCAGATGTCCCAAGACGCTTCCACTTTCTCTCTTATTATCATGTATAACATTATTATAAAAGGGGAAAGTTATAATTTTCTCCTACTAGCATAAGCTTTTGTTCTAGATTATCTTCTAACCAAGCAACCATTAGACTTGGTGCATATTATTTACAAGGACCTGTTGTGGTTGTTTTCTAGAGAAAGAGTTTATGAACACCCTCTTCTTATAAGCCTACTTGTTCATCAAGTGGATGTCCCTATTTCTAATATGCCTCTTCTCAAAAGGAAAAATAAGTTTTGTAGGGATTTCGGAGAAAAGGAACATAACCATTACTAATTCTAAGGTTCTAGCTCTTCCACCTTAGAAGGCATGAAGGAAGAAAGCAACATCTCCATCTAGGACCTCTCCTCAACTTAGGAGGTCTAAATCTGTAAATGCATAGGTGAAGTCTACCATAAAGAAGGTTTTAATTTCCTTTGGCAAAACCTTTTGGATGATTGGGCAAAATCTCTCTTACCTACATAAGAGAATGGATTTAGTAGGCCTTGCATCCTCTTTAGATGGTCAATAGTTTGAGAAGATTACTATTCCTTATTAGAACAATAGTAATGAGGATGTTCTAGCTCTTCCTAAAAATTTTATAGTAGCAAGGTGATCCTAAGAATATGATTCAAGTAATGCTTTAGATTCTAAGGATCTTGCTATATCACCAACTCATGTTCAAGGGAACTATTCTCCTCACATTGAGCAACCTAGATCACATTCATTTATACAAGAGAATGTTCCTCAATTGTTTAAGTAGTAGGCAATGCAGAGAATTTTTGGTACAAAGCATGCAGCTTCCAAGACTTTCTAATGGAAGTGTTCTTCCTCATCCTTCCAGTAGGCTCCATCTCATCCCCCTTCATCATCATGATTTTAGGTGAACCTTTGATCCTGAAGAGCTCTTGTTGTAATATCTTCTTTTAATGATGACGAGAAATATGTCTCTAGCTCCAACACCAACAATAATGATGAGGAGGAGGAAACATACTAATCCAATTGTGTAGCTTCTTACTATGATGATGATGATGCTGATATGAAGGTTAATGGTTAGAGACTCTCTATGATTCCAAACTTTTGAATGATGTCCAAAATGATGGAGAATTTTATGATTTTTATGCTCAAGAATGCATGAAGCCTACAAGTCGAATGAAGATGTTCCAATATCTATCTTGACATCCCAAAAGATTAGCAGATGTTCCAAAGGTAAAAGTTTAGTCTTAGGCTAGAAATCCCACAAAAATTGCAAATATCCCAATTACTATTGAGACATCTTAACTAAGACATCCCAAGTGAGGTTTTGACATACCAAAAGGTTAATACCTAGAGGATTGGACATTGCTCTTGATGTCTAAGTTTTAAAAAGCAATGTTCTATCAACACTAAACTATCAATATTCTCTTCTATCCCATAACTTATCCAAATATTTTCTATAGAATAGCACATTTTTTGCTAGTTGCTCAATTTCTTCTTAATCCTTGTAGATGACCTTTGTCAATTCAATAGGGAAACTAGGAAGAATGCACTCTAGGGCTCTTAAGGTAGTGTCTTTTATAAACCAATATAGATCACCAAATAAAAGTGATCACTAAACAACTTTAGAAATTTTATGACTCCTTATCTTACATAAAATTTAATAGAAAGTAACGAGACATTATTAAACAGTGGCTAATTCCTAATTAGCACTAGTTTTCTTCCATTGTATTCTAATATGCTTCTTTAATTCACTAGAAAAAAGAACATAGGCTTAATTACAATGAGCCTAGGTGTTGTTGCATCCCTACATGTCCAAATCCACAAATTAATTTAGCTCAACTTCTATTTCAATTATGTTCATGACCTAGTTTTCTACATCATTTTCTCTTTCAGTGTCTTATATTGATCTTTGCATCAAATTTACCCATTTTCCATCATTTCAAAATCTAACATCAAAACTTGTATTGGTTAACAGGTCTTTAACTTCTAATTCATTGTGTAAAATACATTCGTTGATTCTTTATGTCTTACGTTTAGAATAAACTATTCTTTTCACTATTACATGTCAAAACATTTCTACGTGTAATGTTGCTATTGTACGAATTGAAATAACACAATGCATCAAAGTAATATCAAAAACACTTAACATATTTTATAGTGTCCTCATGTCAAAATCAGTTCACATCATGTTCATTACTACATCATGTTCTTCCATCATTCCTACATGTGAAGCCCCCAAAATAACTAAAATTCATATAAATCATGCTAAAAATCAATATCCAATTGCCCCTAAATCTTCTATAACATATTCTTTACATCATTTTTGCATAAAATCATCTATATAAATAACATTTCACACTCAAATTCTCTACCCTAGCAATTCATGGGTACTATTCGAAATACTAACAGTGAATAGGAATAAAATCACTATGAATTTAGTTCCAGGTCAAATCCACATAAATTCCTATGCAAACAATTCAATTAATTGACCATAAGTGTTCTATAAAAACATCTAAATATATGAATTTTTTGTTATTAGAATTCAAGATGAATAGGCAAAACCCTCAAGCTAAAGCTCCCTACTACTATATGATAGTGGTATTCTTAATCCCCATACAAAATCAATCTTAATCCAACATCCTTTACTGAATTACTAATGCTTCTAATTTATATCCTACAAAGGATTTCCTAGTATAGTATTCTATCAATTACATTGTAACAACCCATATTTTTAGACACCCTTAGTATGCATGATTTTGATAAAAAAAAATGTCATGCTTGTACTTGTATATTTACGCATTTGGCTAGTTCGGTATATTTTATACATTACATTGATGATGCTAATAATTATCCTTGATATTTTTTTTAGATTATTAGTTAATTTTATGTAATCCTTAATATTTAATCATATATCTTTTATTATCATCTAGCATGTACACACTAATCCTGTTGTTGAGTGTGATAGGATCTCATGAGATTTAGTTGGGAGCATGGCATGGCTATAATTAATGGTTTGTTTAATTAATATTAATAATTTATTTTGAGTATGCATGGTATAACCAAAAGATAAGTCATTTATGATTCACTATTTCCACATGTATATTTTAAATACTAATTGTATTTAGTTTTATTTCATTTTCCTTATTGAAAGATTTTGGACTGTATTTTAGTATTGTAAGATTTTATGGTATTTTCTTCTTGATGAATTTGGTATGAGAGGGACTTACATGAGTGAGATAGAAAGTTAAGATAAAGATGAAAAAGAATTATGGTAATTTTATTTTATTTTTGTAGAGAATTTTGGGCAATTGGTGTTTTTCTTCCATTCTATGATTTCTAGTCAATCTCCATTAAAACTCCCATGGTTCCATTCTTTCATACACTTTGATGATCTAGAGAGGTGCTAGAAGATTAAAGCTAGAAAGTTCTATGAAATTTCAGATTTTTTTATGTGTATTTATTGAATATTTTGGATTACTTTTCTCCATTTGCAATTTTCTTCATTCAGATCAAGAGGTGAGTTATCTTGGCTTCTTCCCCATTTACAAGAACAAATTTTGTGCATATCCATTGGATGGGTTTTGTTTACTTTTACCATATGACTCTAAAATTATTTTTAGATTAATATATTTTGTTTTGAAAAAATATAATGTTTTTTGAATTAAATTTTCATGCCTAATTCTTATTCTTAATCAATTGTATTGTTGTTTCCACTGATTTTGGAATAAGGGTTTCTAGAGATTTTCGTTAATATAATAGATAGTGCATAGAAAAATGACTATACCTCTTACATACATTTGATTTAGGATTATTGCTATATGTTTTTAGAATCCTCTTAAAAATTCATATAGTTTAGAAAAAATAATTCCTCAAAAAGATATAGTATATTTTGAGTTATAGGTCATTATTTCTAACATATCCAAAATTGTAGAAATTTCTATGATGTGGATTGATGAGGCTATATCTCAAGCTTGGCTAAGGTTAAAATTCTAAACATTTATTTAAATATTTTCGTATACATTATCTTCCATTTCACATTGAAATAAATTAAAAACATTGTGTTTTCATGAAGTTATGAGTTTTTGTTCTACATTGTTCATAATTCTACTTTTTCTAATAGCATGTAATAAAATTTGTATATCTTCTAGATCTTATAAGATAATTCTATAAAAATTTACCTATAGATAGATACTATAATATCTTTTCACCATCTAGAATCACAAAAAAATAGTTTTCCATCATAGAGGTATAAGTTTTCTTTTTATGTTGTCCATAATTTTACTATTTCTAATTGTACCTAATTAAAACCCCATATCTCCTACATCTATTAGATAATCCTTTGAAACATTAACAACTAATATATTAATATTTTATCTTTCTAAACATTTTAGAATCACTATAAAATAGCTTTTCATCATACAGCTATGAGTTTTCTTTCTACATTGTCCATAATTTTACTATTTGTAATGGTTCCTAATAAAAACTTCATATCTCATACATTGCATTAGATAATATTTTGAAACTTTACTTACTAATATCTTGCTCCTTTATCTTTCCAACCATTCTAGAATCACTACAAAATAATTTTCCATCATAGAGTTATGATTCTTCTTTCTATGTTATCAATACTTTTATTATTTCTGATGGTGCCTAATAAAAACCCCATATCTCCAACATTGTATTAGATAATCCTCTAAAACTTTACCTGTAGATAATATGCTCTTCTATCTTTCAAACCATTTTGAAACCACTAAAAAATACTTGTACATCATGGAATTATGATTTTTTCCCTATCAACTACTTTTTCCATTTTTGTTTCAGCTTGGTTCTCTAAGCCTAGATTCATGGTTCTATAACTTTTGATTTATCATAAATGCCTCCATAAATTTCTAACATAGGATAGGTATAAATATTTATTTTTTTATTGCTCTAGAATCATTATAAAATTTTTAAGGATGGTAAAGTTATAATAAGTTTATCTACTATTATACATTTAGGAAATAATCTAACTCTAGACTTGATTTTGGGTTTAATAGAGTCCTGATTCACTTTCCTTGGTGGTTAATTTCTAGTTTGAGTATTAATCCATATATGATTGTTAGATATTGGGTCTTTTCATTGTTGTGCCTTTATTGTCTTCTTTAGGAGTTATGGAGTACTTGGATTAGTCAGCACCTTGGGTTATTGTTAAGGATTTGCGAGATCTTCTTGAACTTAGGAAACTATGATGTTATTTTGGGTATGGATTGGTTTCTTGCAAACAAAGTAGCTTGGATTGTTTTCATAAGATACTTTTCTTGATAAGGGATGGTGGTGTTTAAATAATGGTGCATATGAAACCCTGCAATATTAGGCTTGATATTATTTCTTCAAAATCTTTTCATTGGTTATTAAGGAAAGATCATTCTTGCTTTGTTGTTTACATAAATGATGTTTTTTTATCACAAGATCTTGAAAAAGTGTTTGTTTTTTTGTGAATTTTCTAATGTCTTTCATTTTGAGTTACTGGCTTTACCTTCAAGACGTGATGTTGAGTTGAGATTATTCTCAAACTAGGTGTAAAACCTATCTTTGAGGTTTCACATAGGATGTTCCCTGTTGAGTTAGTAGAATTGAAGATTCAAGAGTTTCTTGATAATAATTTAATGCATCCCAATGTGTCCCCTTGGGATGCTTCTATCCTCTTTATGAAAAAGAAGAATGGTAGTATGAGGCTATGCATTGATTATTGGCAATTGAACCAACTGATAGTAAAAAACAAGAATCCCCTACCATGTATAGATGATTTGTTTTACTAGTTGAGGGAAGCTTAGGTGTTTTCTAAGATTTGATTAAAGTAAGGGTACCACAAATTTCACATCAAGGAAGAGGATGTTTCCAAGATTATCTTTAAGATGTGGTATTGACATTATGAGTTCTTGGTGTTACCATTTGCACTCACTAATGCTCTTGTAGTATTCATTTATCTTATGAATAGTGCCATGAGGCCCTACCTAGATCAGTTTGTTATCATGCTTATTGATGACATTTTAGTGTATTCTTCACCTAAGGAGTTACATGAAAAACATCTAAGGATCATCTTGTAGAAACCTAGAGAACATCACTTGTTTGCTCAACCCTTGAAGTGTTCTTTTTAGCATAGAGAAATTTAATTCTTGGGACATGTTGTTTCAAAATTTGGCATGGTAGTGCATCCTAGTAAAATGAGAATTATTCAAAATTGGCCTATGTCCAAGGATGTTAGTGAAGTTTGTAGTTTTCTTGGATTAGTAGGTTATTATAGGAGATTTGTTAAAAACTTTCCACATTTCTCCATCCCTCATGAAGTTGATGAAAAATGATGTTGGCTTTTAGTGGAGCTCATGTTGTTAGGACACTTTTGATAAAGTTGAGGATAGACTAATCTCGACTCCTATTTTAGTTTCACCTACCCCAAGTAATCCATTTGACATATGTACTGATGCATTAGGAAAAGGTTATGGGTGTGTTATTATGTAAGAGGGTAAAGTGTTAGCTTATGCCTCATGATAACTTAAGCCTCATGGAATGCACTAACCCACTCATGAATCAGAATTGGACATAGTTGTATGTGCTTTGAAAGTCTGGTATCACTACTTGTTTAGGGAGTAATTGAATATTTGGACATATCATAAGGGGTTGCAATATTTGATGAGGTAGCCTCAGTTGAACTTGCACTAAAGGATATGGATTAAACTCTTAGTTAACTTTGATTCTACCACCTAGTAACATATAGGCAAAAGTAATGTGGTTGTAGATGCCTTAATCCATGTTTCTGGTATGGTAAACAACTTGGGTTAGAGTACATAGGTAAGATTCATAAGGTACAATAACATGATTCTTAGATTAAGGAGCTAATGCATTCTAGTGATGTTGCTATGAGAGTGGTTGCACTTGGGTTGCTTCATCATAATGATTGAGTTTGTCTATCTGAATCCTTAAGGTAACATCTATTGGATGAAGGTTACCTTAATAGACTTCAAATGCATCTAGCTAGTGATACGATGTATCAGATGCTGAAGAGGTTATACTAGTGGCCTAGCATGAAAAAGCAAGTTGAAGAATTTATGGCCAAATGCTTGATTTATCAATAGGTTAAACTTGAACACTAATGACTAGGTGGCTACTTATACCTACACTCTATTCTAAAGTGAAAGTGGAAGGTAACTGGAATCGATTTTATTACTAGTATACTTCACACTAGGAGTGGAAAAAATGTCATTCTTATTATGGTAGATTTGTTAACCAAGTTATAAAATTTCCTAGCCATAAAGAATTTGATTATCAGGGAGGATGTTACACATATGTTCATCTCTGAGATCATACAACTACATGGTGTTCCTGCTAAGATTGCCTCAAACCATGATGCCAAATTTACTTGATTTTAACATGCATCCATTAATAGTCTAGGCACTAGGATAAACATGAGCTTAGCCTATCATCCATAGACTAATGACTAGGTTGAGAAACTCAACCAAGTATTGGAGAATATGCTTCAGTCTTATGCCATGCAGTTTACAAATAGTTGGGATAATTTGTTACCGTTAGCAAAGTTTGCTTACAATAGTAGTTATTAGGTTACTTTGAAGGTATCATCCTACAAAGTCTTATATGGAAGACCTTGCAAGAATCCCCTATGTTGGGATATAATTGAGGATATGCAACACATCAATTTAGATGTTGTGTTAAGGAAAATAGAGCAAATTAGAGAGATGCATAAATAGTTGAAGGAAGCTCAAGATTGTCAAGAAAGCCATGCAAACCATAGGAGAAGGCCTTTAGAGTTTTCTATTGGTGAAAAAATGTTTATTTAGGCCTCCCTGATAAAAGGGTTGATGCATTCTAGTTGAAAAGTTAAGCTTGCACCTTACTACATTGGTCCATTCGATGTCCTTCAATGCATAGGAGAGGTTGTGTATCATGTTGGTCTACCATCACACCTTTTGCGCATGCATTATGTATTTCATGCCTCCATGCTATGGAAGTAGGTACCTGACAACATTCATAAGGTTGATTGGACTAAAGTATAACTTCAAGAAGATGCCTCATATGTTGAACATCCCATTAGGATCTTGGATCAATTGGAGCACCAGTTGCACAACAGGATAGTTTCCATGATTAAGGTTTTGTAAAATTGCCATGGTTCATAAGAGGCAACGTGGAAGCTTGAGTTTGATTTACATTCTTCCCATCTTAAAATCTTCTAGGAGGAAGATTCTTAAGAGGGGAAGGATGTAACTACCCATATTTTTAGACACCCTTGGTGCATATGATTTTTATTAAAAAAGTGTCATGCTTGTACCTATATATTTACACATTTAGCTAGTTTAGTAAATTTTATGCATTATGTTAATGATGATCCTTGGGATTTTTTTTAGATTCTTGTTTAATGTTATGTAATCCTTAATATTTAATTATATATATATATAGTCTTTTATTATCATTTAGCATGTTTGTAGTATCTCATGAGATTTGGTTAGGAGCATGGCATGGCTATAATTAATGGTTTGTTTAACTAATATGAATAAAAAATAGATATGTGATTACTAATGCACTATTTCCACATGTATGTTTTAATTATTAATTATATTTAGTTTTATTTCATTCTTCTTATTGAAAGGTTTTGAAATATATTTTAGTATTGTAAGATTTTATGGTATGTTTTCTTTGTTAAAATTGGTATGCAAGGGAGTTATGTGAGTGGAAGAGAAAGTTATAGTAAATATGAAAAGGAATTATGGTAATTTCATTTTAGTTTTGTAGAATTTTTGAAAATTGGTAATCTCCATTAAAACTCCCATGGTTTCATTTTTCAACACGCTTTGATGATTTGGAGAGATGCTGGGAGATTGAAGCTAGGAAGCACTATGGAATTTCAAATTTGGTTGCATGAATTTCTTGAATCCTTTGGATTTTTTTCTCCATTTCCAATTTTCTTCATTCGGATCAAGAGGTGAGTTATCTTGGCTTCTTATCTATTTATAGTTATAGGTTTTGTGCACATCTGTGCAATGGATTTTGCTGATTTTTTCCATATGACTCTAAAACTATTTGTGGATTGATGGGCTTTATTTTAAATGAATAGGATGTTGTTTGGATGAATTTTTCATGCTTAATTTTTAATTAATTGTATTATTATTTTTGTTGATTTTGGAACTAGGGTTTCTAGAGATTTTCTTTAACAAAATAGATAGTGCATAGAAAAATGATTATATCTCTTACATACGTTTGATTTAGGATCATTACTATAGGTTTCTAGAATCCCTTTAAAAATTTATATAGTTTAGAAAAGAGAATCATTTAGAAATGTGTAGTATATTTTTAGTTATATGTCATTCTTTCTAACATATTCAACATCATAGGAATTTCTATGATGTGGATTCATGAGGTTATATCTCCAGCTTGGCTAAGGTTAAAACTCTAAAAATTTATATAAATTTTTTTTTATATGTCAGCTTCCATATCACAGAAGAAATTTTAAAAAAAATTAGGAAGTTATGAGCTTTTGTTCTACATTATTCATAATTCTACTATTTTTGATAACATGTAATAAAACTCTATATCTTCTAAATCTGATAAGATAATTCTCTAATATCTTTTCAACCATTCTAGAATCACAAAAAAATATTTTTCCATCATAGAGTTATAATTTTTCTTTTTATGTTGTGCATAATTTTTCTATTTTTAATTGTGCCTACTTAAAACCCCATATCTTCTACATCTATCAAATAATCCTCTAAAACTTTACTAGTTGATGTTGATATTTTGCTCTTTTATCTTTCTAACTATTCTAAAGTCACTAAAAAATAAGTTTTCATCATAGAGTTATGAGTTTTCTTTCTATGTTATCCATAATTTTACTATTTTTGATGATTCCTAATAAAAACCCCATGTGTCCTACATCATATTAGATAATCCTCTAAAACTTTACCTACCAGTATTTTTCTCTTTTATCCTTCCAACCATTCTGGAATCTCTAAAAAATAGTTTTCCATCATAGAGTTATTATCTTTTCTTCTATGTTATCCATAATTTTACTATTTTCGATGATGTCTAACAAAAACCCCATATCTCCTACATCGTATTAGATAATCCTCTAAAAATTTACCTATAGATAATCTACTCTTCTATCTTTCAAACCATTTTAGAATCACTAAAAAATAATCATCCATCATGGAGGTATTATTTTTTTCCTATCAACTACTTTTTTCATTTTTGTTTCAGCTTGGTTCTCTAAGCCTAGATTCATGGTTCTATAACTTTGGATTTCTCATAAATGCCTCCATAAACTTATAACATAGGATAGATATACGTATTTAATTTTTTTAGAGATCTATAATCATTATAAAATTTATAGGGATGGTAGAGTTAAAATAATTTTATCTACTGTGATACATTTTGGCAACAATCCAACTCTAGACTTGATTTTGGATTTAATAGAGTCTTGATTCACCTTCCTTGGTAAAGTGATTAATTTTTGGTTTGAGTATTGATCCATATATTATTGTTAGCTATTGGTTATTTTCATTGTTATGGCTTTATCGATTCATTTGGAAGTTATGAATAAGGATTCCTTTGATTGAATTAGTCAGCACCTTGGGTTATTGTTAAGGATTTGTGAGATCTCTTTGAATGATGTTTTGACTCTTTGTTTGATGATGAAATTTGATGAGATTGGTTTGGATAAGATGAGGTTATGTTATACATCAAATTGATATCCTTGTAAAGATCCCTTTGTTTGTTAAATCTCCTTGCCAAGAAGGATTTTGTTATTTTGTTAATGTGTCCACCATCACTTTGGTTGTCAAGTTTGTATGTTTGTTGGTTGTTTATATGATGGAGCTATCATCGAGTTTGTGTGGCTAGTTAGAGATGGGCTCCATAGAGATGGTTTTACTAATTAACCCCAACTATAAAGTACACTAGTGCAGCTCTCATTGTGTGTCCCATCCTATGAGAGAGAGTGATTCCACCATAATGTTAAAGGTGATGTCCTAGGTGATGACTCTAGCACTGGTATGCTTGGAAAACATTGGAAGTGATGTTCTAGATAACACCTCACATTCTAGTTGACACTAATAATAAATCCATATGCATGGTAATTTGATAGTTTTTTTTATACATGTTGGTTTGAGTTTTGGCAAGTACACATGACAACATAATACACATTTGACACTGAGTGTGGTGCATGCTAGCCTCCTTATTTGTGATGATAGTTGGAGTGGGAAAACGTTAGTTTTGGCATTATATGATAAATAAATGTTATGGTTGTGTGTTGTATGTTTGACTAGATGTTTTGGATGGTTTGCTTATGTGCTTCTTAAGCTAACATGTTTTTCATGTTAGCCCTACTCCTCCTAAGCCCCATGAGATCTTTCTATTCAACAATTGAAGATGTTACCAAGGTTTCTCTCATTTTTATACTAATGACCCATTTTATGTTTAGGTTGATTATTTTGGAAATGAATGGAGCTTTTGGAGGATTTACTATGATGAGATGAGTTGGTTGATATAAAGTCTTAGTTTAGATCTTTAGATATTATGTTTTAGCATTTTCAACATTGTATCATACATTAATTTATTTCTCAAGTTTATGGCTTTATGAATCTTATGTGCTTAAGTATTATGACATTATATTTTTCATATATATTCTGGAATTTAGTTTTACATTTTATGTTATTGTATTTCTTTTCCAGCATTTTTATATTTATGCAATTCTATATTCATGTATTTCTTTCTTCCACTATTAGTTTTCTCTTATATTCTCTTTGGAGTCATGGCCTCATGCTTGGTTTCTTTGTTCTTTTCACTATGTAGTACGCTCTTTTGTGTCTTTTTCCATGACTAATTATTTCGTTAGGGGTTCTTTGCAATGTAATGCTCTCTAATCTAAGGCATAGGATGGAAGGTGTTACATACATCTTATCAAAATCTCAACGTAATCTTCCACTATAGAAAATTAAAACAATACAAAAAATACATAAAAATCATAAACTAGGATTTTTGTTACTCACATTTATATCATAGGTGGTAGGATGTAGGGTCATGGTAGTTCCCTACTACTGCTAATCCAACCTCTAGACCCCTACCTACCACTACTACTTCCACTTGTCATCTTGTTGATTATTATTCTATTCCTTTCTTCTCTTTGTTGTGCTCACATTGATTTCCAAATTTCTTAGTTATGAATGAAGCTTTGATAACATTATTTTTGCTTCATTTCTTTCTCATAGCTCAAAAAAAATGCCTTTAGCCTGCTTTTAGAAATTATTTAAACCTTTAACACATGAAACCTTTTAATGTCATTTATCGATGTGATGTGAATATCAACATCACACATCAATTTTGGCTTTATGTCTACCTTTGGTACATTTTGATCATTAACTCAATGCTTTCTAATAATTTTTGTCTTATTACAAGTCAACATGTCTACTTGCTCATCATCTCTTTTTCAACTTCTTATCATAGATAATCCTATAGGCGAAGTACGTTGAGCTTTTCACATATCTTTTATTGATCTTAAATCATGCTCAAAAAGCATCGCTACTATCATAGCTTATCTAAACATCACCAAGGATAATTTCATTTCTGAATTTAATCTCTCTTTTCTTGATCAACAACTATCTCTAACAAATGAAAGCTTAGCTAATATGACCATACTCAATAATAGAGTTGAAAAAAAGACTCTATAACTTAGTGCTTTACTCTCTCAATAAATTAAGAAGGTCATTCTAGCTACCCTACAAAAACATTCAATTACTTTTACTTTGGGCTATAGTGACATGCTCTATCTTGATACAAAGCTAATACAACACAACATTATTTTTGAAAAAACATTCCAAACCTATCGAAAAGAACATATCACTAAAATTTATAATGATTGCTTCATTCATCTTATTGACTCTTCAGATTTGATTTCCAACATGATTATGGTTTCCAAGAAGAATGGTGGCATTCTCATATTCATTAACTTTTCTGATTTCAATAAGGTTATACTTAAGAATGACTTTCCCTTACCAAACATTAAGTAGCTCATTGACTAAACTATTAGTCATGCCCTTCTGTCTTTTATGGATGGTTTTACAAGATATAATCAAATCTAGATAAACCTAAAACATCATCCTTACAACATATTCATAACTCCTTAAGGATCATTTTGTTGCATCAAGATGCCCTTCAGTCTTAACATTGTCAAAGCCACCTACTAATGTGTCATGACTTTCATCTATAGTAATATGCTATTTAGTATTATTAACAACTATGTTGATAACTTGATCTTCAAGTTTACTTTAGCAACTCATCACCCTTTGGATCTAGACCTAGTTTTGAATCACTATGACAAGTATAACCTTCATTCCAACCTTAAATATATTTTTTGTGTTCTTACAAGTGTGATGATAGCTTATCTTGTATATCAAGATGACATAGTTATCAAATTAATAAGATCAAGGCTATCATAGATCTTCCACCACCTAAAAACATTTGAGACATGTGTAACTTGCAAGATCATCTCTAGTCTATCTATCACTTTATTTCTAATCTCATAAACCTTCTTCTCTCATTAATGCATTTACCTCAAAAAGCTAACACCTTCACATAGGAAAAGAATTCTTAAAATAATTTTAATGCCATTAAAGAAGCTTTGAGTTCTCTTCTAGTTTTACATCCTTTTTAGTTTGATAAGCCTTTTTATCTTTATCTTTCCAAATCTAATCACTCCATAGTCAATATGCTTAGTCAACATTGAGAGGATGAAGTTGGTTTTCCTGTCTACTCCATTTCTCATCCTTTCTCCAACTATGAGACCAAATATATAGACATTGAAAAGTCTTACTTAAGTCTTGTTTTTTCTTTTAAGAAGTGAAGACATTATCTTTTGAACTCTAAAGTGTTCTTTATCTATAAAGATAATATACTCAAAATAGCTATTAATAGCTCTCCTAATAATCATTGACTAGGCCATCAGAAAACTTTTTTTCCCAATTTTAACCTTTACTATTACTCTTAATATTCCATTATGGATCAAGCCATAGCTGATCTTATAACCTCTTCCAAATTTGATATCATACATAGCCTTTACAATAATGTTAGTAACTCAATTTTTGTTCTTTATTTTGATGGAGCTCACACTTTCGTCTGATCTAGTGCAACCTATCTCTTTATTCTTTCCACTAAGAAATTTTCTTTACAGATCATGAAAACTTGAGTTTCCTTACACTAACAATGTAATTAAATTTGAAGCTTTAATATGTGGTCTTTTGCAAGCTCTACAATATAAAGTTCAAATCATTAATATTTATGATGATTTGTAGCTTATCGTATACTAAGTTAATGATGAATATGAATGTAAGGCATCCCATCTAGTTTCTTATCTAAAGATGGAAAAGGAACTTATCTCTTCTTTTTTAACATATGCTTTTAGTCATATTTCTCATTCTAAAAATATGCTAGCCTATTCTTTGGCAACTTTCACAACTCATAGTAACCCATCTACTATGCATGACCAGATCATTCAATCTATTTGTCTAAAGCTCATTACATAATCTTCTAACATTTCGATCAATGTTGTAAATTTGGATGATGAACATCATCAGTATGATTATATTTTTCATTATCTCCCTACCTGTGAAATTCCTAAACATCAGATACATGCTTAGAATATGCCTTGCATAAACATAGTTGATATTTTCCTATTGTTGACCTGATATTCTATGTCATGTATTTGCCATAGGTATTCTTCTACATTGTCTTAACCCTTCTAATTCTAAAGTAATTTTTTAATAAGTTCACTTTGGAGTATATGGTGAACACTAATGATTTCACTCTTTAGAATCCTACATTATTTCACTAGACTACCTGTGGCCTACTTTAGCTAAAGATGCTCATAACTTAGTTAGATCATGCGATACTTACCAAAGGCATGCACCATTTATCTACACTTCTTCTCAAGCGCTCCATTCATCTCAAATTACCTGGCCTTTTTTAAAATGGTGCCTAGATCTCATTGATGTCATTAATCCTCCTTCATCTACTAAATAGCAATTCATTCTAACTATCATGAAATACTTTACCAAATAAGTAGAAGTTATTTCATTACATTCTAGCAAGTCTTGTTTCATATATTATTTAATCTTACAATATATCATAACATGCTTTGATGCACCTCTTAAAATTATAACTAAAAATGGTAACCAATTCAAAAGTAAGGAGGTAGTTACTTTATATTCCATGGATTACATCATCTACTCATTATCATCATCTTACCACCCTCAATCCAATGGTCAGGCTAAGTCCACCAATAAAATCCTCATCAATTTTCTTCATACCATGGTTGACAAAATGCAATGAAATTGGCATATGCATCCTTCTCATGCTATTTGGGTCTATCACACTATATTCTATACATCTAATAGTCATACTTGATATCTGTTAACCTACAAATCTAAGGTAATGCTACTACTTGAGCTACATATCCCATCTCTCCCTATTACTTTGCACAACTAGCTCTCAAATCAAGAGAATAACAACATGCAATGCATTGATCTAGAACTTTCTTGAAAAGAAATGTCAAATAGCTCTAAGTTATTAGCATGACTATTAAGAAGATATTCAATGTCATCATTCGAAGCATGTCAAAGTTCAAGAGATTCACAAAGGTGACCTAGTTCTTTGCCACATTCCAAACTCTAAAGATACAAAGTTTTCTTCTAACTAGTAAGGTTCTTTTCTAGTGGTTCAATCTCTATAGAATAATGCATACATCCTCTCTGATGTAGAAGAACATTAATTTTTACATTTCATCAACAAAGCATTCTTAAAATACTACTACCTATAGATTCATCATAGCATTGAACCTCCTATATGTATGTGGTTGAATGTGTATCCATTTAGTAGTAGTTTGCTTCACAACAACATCTTTATATTATGATAAGATACATGCAACATCAAAATAATAGGTTTTCTCTCATCCTATTTTCTTTGTATTATTTTTTGTTAACTCAACCCCCTTTCTATCTCATTTTCTAATCTATATTTTTTTCTATTTTCATCATATATCCCTACTCTATTTATCTCATTCTACTACTCTACTTAGTATAATTAGTGAGGCATTGAGTGATTGATATCTCATTACTTCATGTGAGGGTGTGACTAAGTATATTATTAAGTGGGACAAAGAGGAATTACAACTTTGCAAATATATATGACATCTTTTTCAATCATACAGTGTGTAGAGGATTTACTCATTCACCACTTCTATGGCATAGCACCATCCTCATGATAAGTGTGTGTGTGATATCCTCATTTCTTCCCATATTCTTGTGCTTTCTACTTTTGCAAACTATAATTTCTACTCTTCTTCCTCTCAAATCCTTTCTTCAACTATTTCTCTCTTCTTCCTCTCAAATCCTTTCTTCAGCTATTTCTATTTGTCTCTATGTTTAATATCTTGGTGAGGTCAAACATGTGCCTCTACCATAATCTAAGCAAGGAGTGTTGAGTCTAGAGTGAAATGAATGTGAACATTAATCAAAGTGAGAAGAGAAATAGATGTACTTTAGGGATCTATTCATGCCCTACTTTTATGGCATAACACTCCACCATAGATATATTGGTGATGTTCCTAATTTTCTCCCCTATCATCCCCTCTTTTCTCTTCTCCTTTTACAAGTATATTTTATCAATTTCATTTTCAAATTTTCTTTCCTTGATGGGTTCTTCTTCAACCTTTCAATAGTACCCATCAAGAGAACATAATGTTGTACAAAATTCTACTTTTCAATTAAAATTCTAGGTGCAACATATCATCTTCAAAAACTTACTAACAATAAGTCTACCAACAATTTGATATTATTTTTTATTGCTATACCTCCCTTCCTTCACTAACAACATCTTTAGCTTCAAATACCCTAGTTTTAATGTTTGGTGTTATCTGTAGTGTCATTACTAGTCATCATTTTAAAATCTCTAGTTCTAATGTTCTACATTACCTTTAACATCATTACTAGTCATATCTTCAAAGGCCCTAGATTTGACATTTCATTTCAATTGTGACATTAGTTTTAATTATCCATCTTCTAGCTTCAGTTTCAACATCTAGCATCATTTCCTACATCAATCTTGACTTGACAATTTTTTAATAGTTCTACATCAACATTGATGTCTTGTGTTATTTCAAGACGATCTTAATTTTGATGGCATCTTTAATTTTTGGCATCATTTCAACCTTTGATGTCCTATGTTAACTTTCTATATTAACATTCTTTGATAAGGTTTTAACATCAGCTTTGACATTATACATTGATCTTTCCAACTAGAAGCTTCTAGAATCTTCTTTTAGGACTCAAATGTATTATTTCTTCACTATATATGAGGAATTTTTTACCTAGAAATATAAGCCTCACCTAAACTAAGAATAAGATGACATCCTTGAATAATGACACTCTTATGAGCATCAATTATCATAATATCTCAAGTGAATTCTAGCTATACCAAAGTCCTAATCTCCTTTGTTTCCCCTTCTAGCATACTTTGTATCTCCATTATCTTGTATTCTTAACATATGGTGATCACATTAAATTTGGACCCACACATTGATCTAATTCAACCTTCTTTCCCATCTCACAAAATCTTCATTTGCAATAACTTGTCTTTTTGATGAGATCTCCCTTAGGCACATACATTAAAGAGACAGAATGGGGGTGACATAGCTCCTCATCAAACACCTATGATCCCTTGACTACATCTCCAAATTCTTTATTTTTATTAATAATTTCTTTACATTTTCTTATTTTTATTATTATCACTTTTAGTTTTATCTTCAGGAAATCTTTATTCCCCTAATTTTTTAGAGGACTTTCTAGGTTATGCTATAATAGTTAACTTGAGAATAGAAGTTTTTTTTATGTTTTTTCTTCAATCTATCATTCCATCATTTCTCTTTCTAATGCATCATGCATTTTCATGTACTCTATGCTTAAACTCAAGTGATTACATCATTTTTTATCCTTCTTCTTTGTGAGTAGAGTAGAAGTTATCTTTCAACAACATGTGTTATTTATTCTCATGTCATTTTCGACATTCTACTCTAATCACTATTCCATGATTTTTATTCCTTTTCTCTACCTTATTCACTTAAATCTAGATTTGTGTTTCATGCAAAAAAAATGTTAAGTTATTAATGCAATTATAGCCTATAAGTCCACTTTCAATTTGAAGATTTCTTCAGACCATTTGATGACAAGGAAGTGCATGCCTTATTTTGACAAATTATTGTGAGTTACTTACATTAATTCTCACCACAACACTTTCAATTTTATAATTTTTGATGATATCTAGTATTTTGTTATTATGTAAAGCACTTAAATATATTATGTAATGGAATACTCAAGTCAAGTCAGTTAATCGAGTCATCTTCAAAATTTTGTAATAAACTTTGTTTCATTTTTGTTTACTTCAGGATGATTTTTTAGTTCGTCATGGAAGTATGATAAATAATTAATTTATCATGTGTGACATCACACCTAAGATATTATATGCAGTTATATGATATCGCAGATGTGATGTATTTAGGATAGGTGAAGTCTATAAATATCGTCCACCAGTCACATCAAATGCATTATTTGGTTATTTGTATAGTGAGACTCTTACATTTTAATTTCATAGAAGTTAAAAATAATTAGCAAATGCCTACAATGTAAAATTGAATTAATTAATAAAATCTTATTTGAGTGATCTTATACTTGGATATACTTCATGATAGAAATTAGATTGAGATTAATTCACTTTCATTGCAACACTTTCAATTAGCTTAATATTTTCATTCCTATACTTTATTTCTAGTGTTATTTCCTTTCATGTACTTAGTTAATCTTTTAATTTTGAAAGCCATGTTAGAAATGTGAAAGAAGTATGACTAGCTCTGAGCATAAACACATTACTATTTGGTAATGCTAGTAGTGTTATCTCTTAGTATACTTAATAATGCATACTTGGTAACCTACTAATGACAGCATGAGTTCAGGATACGTACGACAAGTTAGAAATGGATACTTATTATTTAGAATAGAGTAGATCTTATTTCCTTGTTTATTAAATTAATAATTAATTATCTATATTTTAATAATATTTCAATATAACCAAGCAACATAAATGATCATATGTCTCAATTACACTTAGCCAGATGAACCAAGATCAATAGAAGTATAATTGAGATGAAAGAAATCTATGATCACATTTAATGATCTAGATACTTCGCTAGTCCAGTCTATGGATTATGATCAGGTCATACATAATGCCCATGATTTATATGGTTGCGTATATGGAATACTCATTACTCATCATTAAGAATTAGCTTCTCCATCTAATTCCTCATCACAAAAATCTACATCACTTGGGAGGCAAAAATAAAGGGTAAAGTTAGTTCACAAACTGAGAAGGAGAAATAAACTACAAGTACTCCCTTAAATGTTTTAAAACCATGCACTAGGTAGCTAGAAGTCATGTATAAGGGTAGATGCATTCCAAAGATTAGCATCTAAGCATCCAAAACACATGTGCATTCAATAATAAATCCAAAACATGGATAACACATAATATCAAATAATTAACAAATTCCATCAACACCCAAATCCAAACCATAGAAGCTAGCCCCCTCTCATTATTTCATCATGCCAAAGGTAGGATGTGTAGTCATTTTGCATAATAAGGTTTTTATCAAATATCAAGAAAAACCAAAATGTACCTACATAACTTATTTAATGTTTCTTAAATTTGATATCAAGGCCAACTCAACTCCCAACATATTGATTTCTATCGTTACCAAGGTAAGAAGCCCAAAGTCTTCCACTCACTTCCCCCTCTATATGGAATTGTTTAAAAGCCAACATAACATGGACTTTACTACTACAAATAATGAAGGATTACGATACATCTAGAGTTCCTTTAATACCAGCTAACCACACCCTCCATGTTAGCTTCACTAAAAGTTATCCAAACCATAAAACATTAGGAATTAATATACATATCAAAACCAAACCTTGGGTGGTGGGGAAATGTAACTAAATTGTATATACAATACCAATGCTTATTGAACCCTAAATCTCATATGTTGTATCATCTGAATGATCTACCTACCTTACTACAATATTTATCAAATCAATGCTCTACCTACCTTAACAAAAATATTTGCCAAATGAATAGTTTGCCTCCTAATTAAAATATTAACAAAGAATGGTCTTCCTACCAAAACATGAATCCAAGAGGTATTTTAAGTAATCACAAATTATAAAAGACTATCAATTGTTATAATTAACTTTTAGCCATTCTAAGAAACCCTAAAGACTATGTTTTTAGTAATTTTAATAATTTTTGAGACCCAAGAAAGGTAGGGTTACTTTATAAAAGTTTCTTATTTTCACACATGCTATTTGTTGATGTCACTAAAAGTTTTCATAACCTACATTGTGACCTCATGACAAGGTCACAATGAAGTAGAATGTGCTATGAATGGTACCTTGGGATTTGTGTTAACAAGCTCAGCAACTTTTCCTTTTGTGTTGTCACCATCTAGAGTTATCACACGCGTCAAAACTATGAAAAATAGTAAACAACCTAATTCTACTACCCATAAATTGGACAAAGACAAAAAAAATCAAAATGGATCCAAACTAAGTAAAATTCAAGATGCAATGCCCAATGCATGATAAAATTAACATTAGAATCTCATAATTCTAAAACTTTCATTAACAAATGAAATCTAGTAGAGAAAATCCCTAAGAAATTTTATTGAATAGTTGCTAAATAAACCAAACCAAATAAAATTTATACATAACTAAATATTCTAAAATCTAAAAGGATAAGCATTGTAATAAATTTTCCTACTTGGCTAACAATACTAGCCCTCATGTGAATTAAATCTCCCAAACATGCTTCAAATCCTAAGCAAAGTCAAAGATTAATAATTCAATCCAAGAAAAACCTAGAATAAGATCTAAAAGAAAATCTTATAAAGATCTTGTTTGATAGTGCAAGATTGAACGAGGCTACTCTCCTATCCACTAAGATCTTGCACTCTTGCTTTATTTCCTAAACGTCAGTAATATAAATGGATGATTTCTAATGCAACGATTATGAGGTATTTATACTTAGGGGTATATTAGGGTTTCATTAATGGGTAATTCTAATGGGAAAAACTAAAACTAAAGAATATATAATTAACCCATGATTTTTTAAAATTAAATAAAATAATAATTATAACATGGATCTATACCCAGTGTTGGCCTACTAGGGTACCCTAAAACCCCATGTGTCAATGATCCATGTAGTACCTAATACCTACTTACTCAAAACTCTCGCAAAAGGGTTAGTACCCACATGTTTAAAATAAAAATTTATTAATCAATTAAAAATGTTAAATATATTTTTAAAAGTAATTAAAAATCATAGATGGTTTATTCAACTCCTACATTGCAAATCATCAACATGTCACATCAAGCATAAGGTACAAAACACAAAGCATAGGCTAGTCAAAAACACATCAACATTTCAAATAAAAGGAAATACTAATAAATAAGGGTATCTAGGGATAGTGTGTTACATCTAGAATATAAGCAAGGGATGTAAGGATGGGGTTTCAGTAATAAATAGTTACTAGAGGTTTTACGTTGGGGTGAGGATGGCAATGGGAATGACTAGTGTGGGTGTAGGATTTATAGGGGGGATATGGCTATGTTGAGGTAGGAGTAGAAAGCTCAATGGAGGGATTTGACACAAACTACATAGTCATTGCTAACTATATTATAAATGCCAATTGTGGAGCAAGGTTATTAATTTTTTAGAATGATCATGAGTAAATGTACCTCCAAGAATAAGAAAGGAGAAATATTTTGGGATACAAACCTTGGAAGAATGCTATATGAAAAGTAAAAAATAAAAGAAGGCTTACTCATTATTTAAGCCAAGGGGTAGAGAAAGGTGTGCATTGTTGAAACTAAAACTAAATGACTATATTCAACCTCATAAACATATAGTCAACATGATCGCTTTGTAG
Source organism: Gnetum montanum (assembly GCA_015680685.1). Classification (NCBI taxonomy): domain Eukaryota; kingdom Viridiplantae; phylum Streptophyta; class Gnetopsida; order Gnetales; family Gnetaceae; genus Gnetum; species Gnetum montanum. The sequence continues at coordinate 412,422 of MNCI01031133.1, forward strand.
AACTTGAGAAGAACATCATGGCATATCACATTAGTTTTGGGGGGTGTCAAAACTAGAACTAGATTAATGTTGGATACTGAATATATATAAATATTAAAAATAAAAATTCAAAGTACAAAAGAAAAGAAGTATTAAATAACTATATGTACTTCCAAGATATATAACCAACATGAATAATGTATTAAATTATTTTTTTAGGGAAGGGTGTTATCAAATCTCAAAATTCTTTTTTTTTTTTTTTTTTGAGACAAGAAAATTTAAAGCAAGTAGCACAACTCCTACCCAACACAACAAGGTAGATGTGTTATACCAGATAAGAGTGTCTTACCACAAAACTACTCCACTACTCCCACACTTATAAGCAAAGGTAGAAAGTGAACCCATAACCTTGACAAAGAGATAAGTGAACCATTGTTCTACATCCCTAGGTGCTCCAAAATTCATATTCATAATAAGAAAAAATAATTTAGGGTACAATACATGCTTAAGGCTAAGTAAAAAATACCAAAAAGAACATAGAAAGGAAAAACTTTTTGGAAAATCAAGAGAGAAAAATTAATGTTGTTATGCTCTAACTTTTTTAACTATATTTGATAAATTATGTGTAATGAAAGCATAGTATTTTATTATCTATAAAAGAGTAATGCAAAACTAAAACTAAAATTATTTTTATTTATGTCCAGAGATCCTAAGAATCTATTAGACAAAACAAATGTACATAGTATGTGTAGCAAATACTTCATCAATTACCAATTTTCCTTCGTGCTATTTCAAAAAGTTCAATTAAACTATTAGCTTGTCATTTGTGGTGACTTTGCATAAGAACATGACATTCTAGGAATATGTGATGCTGATCTTCAATTGCTTTTTGATTGCATAAAGAACAGGTTTTCTCTTCTCTTCGAATCTAGATCCATCTTCCTATTTTAATTCTAAAATAATTGGAGTCTAATCTTGTTTAACTAATTTATCATTGTAGGTGATAGGATATAGGAATAGATAAATAAGCTGCTTTTTAGTTGATGCCTTCTCTAATATTGTCTAGGTAGAATTATTTCTTTCTTGTTAGATTACTCCAAATGTGCAAAACTATCTTATTTCTAATACACTTACGAAGTTGCCTTATATTACAATGTAGAATATCGTCTCAATATTTCATTTTTTGATCCAAATCATTCCCTCATGAAACCACCCTTTATGTTGTATAGGAATAAAAACTTCCTTTGAAAATTTAGTTATTGTACTACAAGAGAAACTATGAACATATGTTATAAATTGACAAAGAGCTTCTATCTCCAAAGGTATCATACCTACTTCAAAAAGTAGCAAATCATATTCTACTTACCTTTTAACCTTATTTTACCAAAAAATGCTTCTAAACTTCTTCTATTTTCTTCTAATGTTTGCTAGCAAGTTCAAGACCTCACACTACACATCTATATAAAAGAGTTTATCGTACAATAGAACAAAACAACTATTTTTTGATGTTCCAAGCTAAGATAGTTTCCTTTTGACATTTTTTTAAATCAAATAAGGCTTTCAATCCACTTGCAATCCTTTATCTAATACACATCTTCTAGTTGTACATATGAGAAAGATCTAGACCAAGGTATCTATAAGTTCATGTCACATTTATTAGGTTCTTTTTAATAGTGAAAGAGTAATCATTATTCCTAATGCCATACACCATAATTTTTTTCACATTAACTTTCATTTTTGAACATTGATAAAAATTATCTAAAATAATAACCATTTATTGCAAGCCTTTCTTAGAGTTGGAGATAAGAGCTACATCATTAGCATACAACAAAAGGTTGACAAAGTAATCATTAATTTTAATAAGGCATTTACCTAGCATTTTCTACATCGACTCCTCTAGTTCATCAACAAAAATGCTAAAAAGTGTAGGAAAAAAAATACATCCTTGTTTCACCTTAATATCACTATGCAATGAAATATTTTTATCAGAGTGGTGATTTGTAATCTAGATATATATCTCTTGGTAAAGACATTGAATAACAACTAGAAAATATGGAGTACTTATGTCTTATAATCACTTCCGTAATGATGAAACATGATTCTGTCTACTCTAACATTGGGTACATGATGTTATAGCTGCAACGTTGCGTACACGACATCAGGGTCTGGATCCGATGTCGAGTATCCAACATTGAGGTATATATCCTAGCCTATAAATATGATGTCTGGGCTCTAGTTTTTGCATAGTTTTCAAGTTAATTTTTAGCTAGAGTAGTGAAGCTCTTACTATTTATTTTCCTCAGAGTTAGAATATTTTTTGAGTGCCCACAGAAGGAGTCTAAGTGTGTATAGTTATTTGTTCGAGCACTAACGTACCTAAGCGCAATAATATGATAGGAATAAAAAAAACTCTTTTGACAATCCTTGCAGCACTAAAAATAGATTGATATTTTCTTTAATGCACTTTACTTTAATGCTTTTTACTTTAATGCATTTTAATTAAGCAATTTATTTCTAGTTGTTACTAAACATGAGCATGACCACTTCAAGCATACATATAGTAGTTGGTAACCCAACAACGCTTAACGTTTGGTAACCTAGCAGTGTTATATGTGTTCAGGATGTGTCCAAGAAAGTGGGGTGATTACTTGTGTTAGGCTAGATAGGCAGTAAATGAATTAGATTTTAAGTTACTTCACTTTTCATTCTTGTTGTAGGTAATCACATCCATAAAATATAAAATAAGAAAAATCATATACCTCAATTACACTTAAACCATACCCTTGAGCCTCACAAGTGTAGTTGGGAAGATAACAAACATTCTCAACACTCATTTCACTTCCTAGAGAAACCAATGTACCAGATAACTATAGGTCCACATAATTCAACTAAATCGCATGTAACACCTTAGTGATTCATATGGTTGGGTGTAGGGGTACCTCGCCGCTCATCATTGGCATCATTGCCAGGGACCTTTTGGTTGTTTCGTGTGCTATCTAGAATCTAGTGAAAGTATTTAAATCATTATAATAAACCTTATAGTCATATCACATCTCAAGATTACTACAACAATATTTAGAAGCACACTGATTTTTATTTCGCTAACCAAGAATGTCTTCTTCTCACAAGAGCGCTTCTACGCCCAAGTCTAATAAAGCATATCAGCTAGTACCTCAACAATATCAAATTGTATATAGTCATCCTGATGAGTATGTACCAAACTTCACCTTCATCCTACACCAATATGAATAGATGTGGGGACATGACATGGAAGGAAACATTGTGTTGCTACCCAATTGAGTTGTTCCTGCAATGCTCTCCCAAATGCTTACATGATGTGGTCTTCAAGAATTCCATGGGGAGTATATTGTGGAAGATACTGACACTAGGGATTATCATCCCACTAAAGCACAATGTCTGTAGGACTAGTAGTTAGAACAACATTATGAATTTTCAAAGGGAAAAGCACTTAACAATTCTTCATTCTTGTTATACCAACAAGCTAGTGGGGAACCCTTCTTTGGGGGTTTTCTATTTAATGAAACTCCTCTCCTTAACTTTGGTGATGAAGGTCAAAACTAGAACTTGTAATTTACAATTCACAATATTGGTTTTGGTAACAAGGGATCCAATGACAAAGAAGGATCTAGAGGGGCAAGTCAAGGTAGGGATGCCGACAAAAAGCAAGATCAAGATCATGGTCGTGATCACCAAATAGGTGGTGCTAGGCACCATGATGGTGTCATTTCTTCTTCCTCTTCTCCTTCATCATCATCATCATCTTCTTCTTCTAGCTCTAATTATGACCATAGAAGGTGAGACCGTGATGGAGGTGATTGAAATGAATGAAATGACTAACCAAACCAAAATGATTGAGGGGACCATCGAGATAGACAAGATCAAAAGTGTAGACGTTCAAGAGAGGAACATCACCATGAATGAAGGGGTAGTCGAGGACATCATAGGCACCATGATCAAGGCCTTAATGAGCCTCTAATTGCTACCTGAAGTATACTTAACATCACCAAGGTAGTAAGAATTCCAACAAGGCATGTGAAGTATAGTCGGATCAAAAGGCTAGACATGAACAACATTACTCAATTTGAAGGGGGATATAACTTTGATCCACATAACCATATTCAAGCTTTTCAAGATGCATGTGCTTTCCAAAATATAGAAAATGAGTGGTAGAAACTTAAGCTATTCCCCAAGACACTCATTAAAGAAGCAAAGAACTAGTATCAGTCCTTAGAGCTAGTATCTATCAAACAATGAAGTACCATGTTTGAGTTTTTCAATGATAAATATCAAATGTACTTTAGAGTGTTCAACCTGAGAAGGCAAATCCAAGGATGAAAAGAAGGAACACACAAACCCTTGGATACCACCATCAACTGATATTATTCCTTGATGCAAAAATTTCCTAGCCATGGTTATTCTCAACTAGATTAATTTCGCCACATAGTAGATGGGCTTTAATCAGAAATGAGGAGAACCCTTGGTGTCTATGCCCAAGGATGACTATTAGAACTAAGTGTCCATTAGATACAATAATTAATCAAGTAGGTAACTAAAGAAGAGGGAAAACTAAGAAAAAGAGAAAGTGTAAAAGAGTACAACTATGATCCTTCCATTCACAAGAGGGAGGTTCGATTCTGCAACAGTGAGTACGAGTCCTTATTGGATGAGAGGGTGAATAAGAAAACCTTGGCACTCCAAATATTTTAGTCCAAACTTACCACCAGGGTTGATCAATTACGGGACTCCATGGATAGTAGATTTCAAGTTGTCCTAAAAATTATTGAAGAGTCCAAAGGACAAGGTAGTGATCATGAGTGCAAGATGCATAAGGAAGTTGAACGTGCTAATCACAAAGGTAAGGGCAAGATTGTTGCAATAGAAGAAGTTGCAGATAGTGAATCAAATGATGATCTTTAATGTGATGTTTATCAATATGAACATCCTAAAGGGTGTTGCCCCATTGTGTCACATCTACAGGAGTCTAGGATGTATGCCTTACATCCACGACTAATACAAAGGCAAACATCTAGAAGATTACCTTATCCTCAAGGTAATTATAGGCAGTTCCACCAACAACAGCAATATTATCAAAGTGGAGCTCCACCGTAACCTTATGAGTAGTATCAATAATGGTAGCAGCCACAATCATGGGCACTAGCACCACCAAAGTAGCAATACCCTTACTGGTAGCCTAATCCATATGGTTAGTAAATTTAGCAACCCTTGTCTCCACGTGACTCTTCCAGTCACATCTCTAATTTCCATCCTCACTACCATCCTTTTGATTATTACCAAACACATTCTTCATATGAAAGAAGGGATGCCACCTCTTATCTTTATCCTACACCTATCCCTACACATGCTCCTCCTCCACCCACACAGCTACCACTTGCTCCACCTATGCATGGTAAACTACCAATCCAACCACAAAAACACAACACTATGAGGGCTATCAACCCATAATCAATTCATCAGTTGGATGGGTCAAATGTCTAATCAAAGAAAAGACCTTTCTTTTAACCTTGCAATCCATCTAAGCCCTCACATAAACCCGTAGTTGATAACCCTACTCTTACATCTTCCTCCTCTATATCAAATTTCTTTGAGCCTCCTTCAAACCAAAGTCTACCAAGGATCCATACCATAATGCTTACTCATACTATATCTAATTGGATCTGTGCAAGCAACCTTCCTAGAAAATTAGCCAATTCTAGGAGTCTTCTAATTTATTTGCAGATTACTAGGAATGAACTATGCAAGGTTCTTCTCGATTTAGATTCTAGTGTTAATTTAATTTCTCATGAGATGTACATTGCCTAGAACCTACCTTCTCTTAAGAAGAGCAACATTTGATTAGAATTGGTAGACCAGTCCATCACTGTTCCATTGGGACTAGTAGAAGAGATTGTGACCACTATCTATGGGTGGTCTATCTTGTTGATTTTCTAGTAATCAAACTACAAAGGGGATTTCCCAATCATCATGGGAAGGGCATGGCTAAGCATNCAAACTACAAAGGGGATTTCCCAATCATCATGGGAAGGGCATGGCTAAGCATCATTGCTACCAATATGGGCATTAGAGATCATTCCATGAAGATATCCAAAGAAAATGCATTAAGAAAGATTGAGAAGAAGAGAGTTCCATGCATCACATACAACAATACTAGGTGCAGTTGTGTGTAAAAACTTTGGGTCATTAAGCAAGCATCTATCTTTGCATGTAAGCAGTGTGCACTAGAAGTAGAAATTCAAAGGTGTTTGTATGCAATAGCCATAAAAGAAGAGGGCACCCAATGGTTTACCATTGATTTTGAAAACAGCACACTGTGCATGGAACCAACTAAGAGCCTAACATGTGCATATGTCACAAACATGGATGAACTTAAGCAAGTTCATCACCAAGTCTTTGATGATACAAATGATGATACTCACTAGGAAGAGTTGGAAATTCTTGAAAAGTTTAAACAAGAGACCCTTGAACTGAAAACACTATCGATCGAAATGGAATATGTCTTTTTGAAAAATAAGAAGTTGGTTATAATTAATGTCAATCTTGCTTCAAAGCAGAAAAAAATGCTATTGAAGGTAGTTGAAAATTGTTCAGCAACTTTTTCTTAGTCATATCCTAAACTCACAGGGATTGATCCTAGGATATGCCAGCATCACATCTACACCGATCCAACCATGAAGCCAAAATGATAGCCATAGAGATAATTGAACCCCAAGCTAAAGCATATTATCAAAGAGGAAATTGAACAACTCCTCAAGGTGGGGTTCATCTATCCCATTGCAAATAGTTAGTGGGTTAGTCCACTCATAATTGTACCAAAGAAACATGGCAAGTGGTGGGTCTATAATGACTTTCGACTATTGAATATGGCAACATTCAAAGATCATTTTCCATTGCCATTTGTTGACCAAGTGCTCGACACAATATCTAGGTATTGATACTATAGTTTCCTAGATGGTTATAGTGACTATAACTAAATAGAAATCACACTAGAAGACTAAGCAAAGATAACATTTATGAGTCACTAGGGGACTTTTGCATATCGCAAGATGTTATTTGGTCTATGCAATGCTTCTACCACATTTCAGCACCTAGCCTTGAGCATTTTTCAACAATAGATTAGTAGTGGTATGGAAGTCTTCATGGATGACTTCTCCACTTATGGAGCTACATTTAAGTAAGCCCTAGACCACCTTGACCAAGTGCTAAAATGATGTCTTGAAACCAACTTGTAGCTCAATTGGCAAAAAAGTTACTTAATGGTTCAGGAAGGCATTGTATTGGGGCATAGAATATCACAAGCAAGAATTGATGTAGACCCTAAAAAAATAAGGGTCTTCCAAGGAATAACCCATCAGCTAGAAATATTTAAAGATGTCTAGTCATTCCTTGGACATACTGGCTCCTACCAATGATTCATAGAGAATTTCTCTAAGATCACAAAATCATTGGTGAAGCTAACAAAGAAAGATGCTCCCTTTGTCTAGAATGCGGGATGTGAAAAAGCATTCTAGTTATTGAAAGAAAAGCTTGTAGAAACTCCAATCCTACAAGCACTTGACTAGTCTAGGCCATTCCATATCATGATGGATGCATCAAATTATGCCTTGGGAGCAATGCTGAAGCAATTAGATGACAAGAAATGTACATACTACATCCACTGCACTAGCCAAAGCATTATGGGTGCACAATTGAACTACACTACCACAGAAAGAGTGTTGATGGCAATGGTGTTTGCTCTAGAAAATTTTAAGCATTATGTTCTTGGATACAAAGTGTTTGTGCACATGGATCATAGTGTCATCTACTTCCTAATGAACAAGCCAACGGTAAGCCCCCATGTCATACGATGGCTAGTGATCTTGCAAGAATTCAATTTTACAATGATAGATTAAAAGTGCACTGAGAAAGTGGTCACTAATCACTTGTCTCGATTACAATGGGATGACAAAAAGGAAGAAAATCCATTATCTTACATGTTTTTTGATGAACTTCTCTTTGCTAGGGCTATAATTGAACAAATGTCCAATTAGCCAAAATGGTATGATGGCATTCTCACCTATCTTCTCACTCAAGAGATTCCACAAGGGTTGGACCACCAAAAGAAATAGTAATTTCTTCACCAAGTAAAACACTTCATAGATATTAATCGGCACCTCTACAAGGTGTGTGCCAATAGCCTAGTTCATTGGTGTGTCCCTGATGCTAACCAACGACACATTCTCCAAGATGCTCATGAAGGTCCTTGTGGGGGACACTATGCTGGGAGACTCATGACCATTAAAATCCTGATGGCAGGGTACTATTGTCCAACACTCTTCAAGGATCTACTCTTGTGAATGATGCCAATGAGATTGTGGAATAACTACTTGAATGGAGGAACCTCAACAATGGATTCAACCACTAGAACCCTTTGACATCTAGGGCAATGATTTCATAGGTCCAATCACGTCCATGTTAAATCGAAAGGTGTACATCATAGTTGCTATTGACTATTGTATGAAATGGGTAGAAGCAATAGCCATCATCAATTGTACATCTTCTACTACTACTCAGTTTGTACAACAAAATGTTGTAAACAGGTTTGGTGTGCCACATGCATTAATTACTAATAATAGAAATCACTTTATAGCCACTACCTTTTGGAAGCTCATGCAACACTTGGGGGTTGAACATAAACTCATAACACCTTACCATCCCCAAGCTAATGTTCAAGCTAAAGCTAATAATAGGGAAATCACAAGGATACTAACAAGAACTATTAGTAAGTATAGAAAAGACTAGAGCACAAAACTCAATGATGCCCTTTGGGCCTACTGCTCAACATGGAAACTTCCTATAGGCTACTGTCCCTATGAGCTTGTGTGTGGAAAATTACCAATACTTCCTATTCAATTTGAGCTCCATACACTTTCAACTACTTGTGACCTTAACCTTGACTTAAGTCTAGCCCAAAAAGAGAGACTAATGAACCTCAACCTACTAGACAAAAATTGATTAGTAGTCCTATCATCTAACGAGTTGCACAAGGCCTACAACAAAAAGTGTCATAACATGAAAATTACAAAAGTCCAATTTCAATCAAGAGATAAGGTTCTCTATTGGAGCCCCACACACGTACCTCAACAAAATAAGTTTCAAACATTGTGGGAAGGACCTTACACTATTTATGAAACTTTTCCTTCTAGGGCCATAATGATCTACAAGCCTAAGATCCCAAACAAGAAATAGCTAGTTAACATCCAACAAATTAAACCTTTTCATAAGCATAAGCCAGCCAATACAACAAAAGCCTCATCAGATGGACAACCATGCTCCATATTTTAAATCTCCTTCTTTCAACTTAGTCATGGGGGAGATGGCTAACCATGCTAACCATATAAGAAACTCTTCAATTTTTCAACTTTTTGTTTAACACATTTTTTATTTTACAGCTTTTTGTTTTACATATTCTTTATTTTACATATTTTTGTTTTTATGTTATTAATATTTTTTAATTTTTTTTTACACCATCGTTAATATGTTTGCTATTTCTTGAATATTTTACACTTTCTTTAATATTTTTTCTAGTTCACTTGGTGTGATTTTCTAACTTTTTGTTAATAAGTGCTAGGTACATTGGTAATGCATTACTTGATGGTAGTATGTACTATTTTTTGTTATTTGGTTGTTGATGATTGGTTTCTGGCATTGAATTTTGTTACAGATAATTAGGACATGGTTTCTTTTCATGCAATAGGCAATAAGTCCACAACATCCACCCAACCACAAACTCTATGATTTTCCTTATTTCGGAAATGTGCTATCCCTTTTTCATTAATAAAACTTTAATAAATTTGTAACTTTGGTAGTTTTTGAAATTGGAAAGGATTCAAAGGTTTGAACAGGGTGTGGCTTCAAGGGGATTCAATATTCTTTGTGCTTTTCTATTTTCCTGGGTGCATGTGTGTTTTCATGAACTTCTTATCATTTCATGCCAATCAATAAAAAAAAGTTGAATAAGTCCTTACATGGTGTGGTTCTCATTTAGAAAAAAATAACAAATGATGAGAATTCAAAGCACACCCCTTGGACAAAATAAATGCATCTGTCCTCACATGGTGTGGTTCTCATAAAAAAAATGATGAGAATTCAAAGCACATCCCTTAGACAAAATAAATGCATGTGTCTTTGCATGGTGTGGTTCCCATTTCAAAAAAAAACAAAACAATGGGAATTCACAGCACACCTCTTAGACAAAATAAATGGGCTACAAGCACTAGCTATGGGACTAGTCTCCTCTAACTAAGGCCCTTCCTCACTTCCTACTCCTCTAATTAGAAATGATGGTTGTTCTATGAGAGCACTCTTATGTCTCAAGGGATGGATTGGTCTTAGAATGATGATGTGAAGTCACTGAATGTGGTTGGTTTTGGTCTGGACTAAGGATGAATCCTATCAAGTTATTTAACCACAAAATCCAAGGGGCTTCATATGACCTTAATTAGGAACTCCATTCCACTCTCTCTCATCCATATATGCTTTCCATGTCTCACCTCACTTCCAGTTTCATGTTCTTGAATCGATGTCTTGGTTTGACGTGTCAAAATTCGTAGTTAGTTTCTTCTGGGTTTTTTTACTTAACCTTCTGTAACCATTAATCATCCACAAATCCCACAGACTCTTTGGTTTGAAGTTATGCAAGGGCATCAAAGGCCTATGCCTAGTTTGGGGAGGATCCACTTGCATATCTCTTGGTTGAATTAGTTAAGTTCTTTACCCTTAGATATTCTTACAATCAGATTATTTTTATTTACCCCATCAATGATACCTAATTGTGCACATCTTCACAACATTTTTCAGTGAACTTTCCTTT
>MNCI01031140.1:0-11781 GCA_015680685.1 Gnetum montanum
CTACACAAATTTAGAAAGAGCATGATAAACTTGGAAAAAGCCATGCAGCCATAAAAAGGAAAATTAAGCAAATGAACCACTTCTATTTTGGGCAATGTACTACAACCATGACTTTTTCCATGATCTGCACAACCTTAGTAAAAAATTCATTAAAAAATCATTTTAAATCCAATCAGAGTGATTCCACCTCTATTGGAAAGTTGAAGTAAAAACCTATGTAGCCATGACTAGAAAATAGCAAAAGCCTTGGTCATTTTCTTATGAACATTTCACAAATCTACATGAAATTATAAAAGTGGCATAAACAACCTAACTGCGCAATGTTAGGAAAATAACCATAACTCCCTTGTTTTAAAGCCAAATTAAACGAGAGAACAACCATCAAGAAGCTCAAAAAAGGGCTACAAACTTGTAACCTTTGATTTCACAAATATGTAGCTATTTTACCCAAACAAAAATACCCATCTTGGGTTACTTTTTAGTAGTAAAGCTTTAAAAATCCCAAAGCCTAAATATTCATATAGCCAATAAAATGGTCAAAATAGGAAAAACCATTAAAAATTATTTAAATTAAAATTTAAATAATGGGCTAGGATTTTTTTAAAATTTAATTTTAAAAAATCCTAAGGCCTAGATTTGACAAAAATGGCCATACCTCAAGATTTTGGGAAAAAAGCACAAAATAGTAAGCATTATTTTCAAAATAAAATCTGCAAAAGCTAAAGTGAAAAAATAACCATAGATCTACATGGAAGTGGCCAAAATAAGAGGTGGGATTTTGTCAAAATTTTTATTTAATCCCCCACTAGAGTAGATCTAAAAAAAGGGCCCTAACACCTGGAAAGAAAAAACAAGAAAAATCACAAAAAACAAAGGTAGAAATAGGCAAAATTGCCTACCTTGGAATGGTGACAAATGAGGCCCGGATGGAGATAGGCCTTGGAACTTTTGATAACTCCCTTAAATGCTCATCCATCTTATGGATTGTGGGGTTCATGCTCTTCCCTCCTCTTAGTTTTGGCACCATTGTAGTATCAACTTTGAGAAAGAGAGAAATTAGGAGAAGATGAGAGTTCTACACTAGCTGCAAGGGAGATGGGAGGCTTCCACATTGAAGATTTGTTATGAACTCTCTTCCAATGTGCTGTTGCTAAAGAATGATAATTATGATCAAAATTTTTAAATTTTAACTTATAAAACCCACCTAAACCTAAATAATATCCTAGTTGCTAATTCAATGCACCATGACTACAAGTGCACTAAAGAAAAAGGGGGAAAAGTTTAGTTCACGTTGATTTTAGTTATGGAAACAAATTTAGTTTTGAAAATTTAAAATTTTTGGATCCTAGACCCCACCTTGCATCTTCCTTTTTGACCAACCTTGCATGATTATTAGTAATTTTAGCACATAAGACATTATGGCAACCTTACCCCCATGCATCCAAGCTAGGAATACCATGCCTAGTGTGGAAGAATGTTTATCATTTTTCATATTTGTTAGACTTACAAGTATATTTCTATTTTTAGTAACCCAGACTTACCTTTTTCAACCCCAGGTTTCCAAATGTGGATAAAACATGAGCATGGCTAAGCACCATGGATTTCCACATTGGGGCAATAGTGCCTAGCATGGAAGAAGGGGGCTAACAATCAATCTTACCTTTCAACACAAATCTAGCATAATTTTAACCACAAAGTGGACCCCAAATGACCTAGAACCCTTCCAAGTGTCTCCAATTCTCAAAACCACACCAAACTTAGTTGAAACTAGTCAAAACTAGTCAAAACCTGGGATTTGGTGTTTTCTATGCTAGAGGGGACTTCTTCCATGTTGAGCCTTTTACCCTTAGCATGGAAACATGGGGGAAAGCTAAAAATGACCTAATGATCATTTCTTAATGCCTGATGACCCCTAGACCTTGCTGGAACCCTCTAGAGCTTTCGAAAGCCCTAAAATGGATCAAAAATGGTACAAATCTATCATGACCCTCTTATCCATGCTAGGGCCATCATTTCTAGCATGGAAGAAAGAGGGGAAGCTGCATGAGGCACTTAGAATCCTCCAAACTATTAAATATTGACACCCAACATTGACCATTGACATTGGCAACCCCAAAGGTCAACATGCACAGTCGATTAACTATAGATCTAGCCTAGATCTAACTTTCTTAATTCAAGGGACCTCTTCCACACTAAAACTTCCACCCATAGTGTAAAAAGGGGGGGGGGGCTAACAACCTCCTCATAGCCCTCAAAACAACTAGATCTTGACCTTAGGCACTAATAACCAACATCAGCAACCCAATGAGCACTCATGCATGGCCATATTGAATAAAAATGACCATAGAAGATCAAAAATATTTCTCCAAAATTTCCATGCTAACCATGAAAAAAGGGGGCAAGTCCAAACAATACCTTAACAACCTTAAAATAACCAAATTTTGACATCAAATGTTAGTAGGTGACATTGACAACCTAGGAAGCCTACATGCATGTCCAAAAATGATCATAGAAGATCAAAAATCATTCCCCCCAATTTTCCATTCTAAGCATGAAAGCCCCAGTGGAAAAATGGGGGGAAGTCCAAAAATTATCTTATGGCCTTTGAGATAACCCAATGTTGACATTAGATGTTAGCAGTCGAAGATGACAACATAAGAAGCTTGCATGCATGTCCAAAAGTGATAAAAAATGGTCAAAAATCTTTTTCGCTATTTTTCCACACTAAGCATGGAAGCTCCAATGTGGAAAAATGAAGGGAAATCCAAAAAATGCCTTGTCAACCTTTAAATAATGAAATTTTAACATCAAGTAGTAGTAGTCATTATCAGCAACCTCGAAAAACTACGTGCATGGTTGAAATTAATTAAAAATCACAAAAAATATTTCCTCCCATTTTTCCACATTGGGCATGCAAGTCCCAACATGGAAAAGGGGGGAAGCCCAAAAACCATTCATCAATCTTGAAGATAGCCAAATATCAACACTAGGCATTGACCATCATCGCCAGCAACCTTAGGAGCTTGCATGCATGGCCAAAAGTGACAATAAAGCATCAAAAATATTTTTCCCCATTTTTCCACCCTAAGCATGGAGGCCTCAACATGGAAAGAGGGGGGGGGGGGGGGGGGGGGAGTCCAAAAACCATTTAGAAAATCTTGAAAATGACCAGTCTTAAAAACAAACCTTAGTCCTCGACCTTGGTAGCCCCAAAGGCAAACATGCAAAGTCAATTGAAGTAAAAATTGGTCAAAAATATGCTTCCCATTATTTTTCATGTTGAGATTTCCATCCCTAGAATGGAAGAAGGGGGGGAGCTAGAAAAACACTTAGGAATTCCAAAAATTGCTACAACTTGAGACCAAACCTCATTCCTTTGTCCAATAGCCTCGAAGGTTGACATGCAAAGTTGATTAAGGTTAAAATTAGTTTAAAATTTACTTCCCCTTATTTTCTACACTAAGCTTTCCATCCCTAGTTAAGAAGAAATGGGGGAAGCTAAGAAACTACCTCAGAATGCCTAAAATTACCAAAACCTAAGACCAAACCTTAGTCCTCGATCCCAGTAGCCTCAAAGGCTAACATGCAAAGTTGATTAACGTCAAATTTAGTCAAAAATCACTCCCCTTTGTTTTTCATGATGATATTTCCATCCCTAGAATGGAAGAAAGGGGAAAGCCAAAAAACCACTTAGGAATGCCCAAAATTGCCAAAACTTGAGACCAAACCTTAGTCCTCAACAATAGTAGCCCCGAAGGTTGACATGAAAAGTTGATTGAGGTTAAAATTGGTCAAAAATCCACTTTGACTTATTTTCCATGTTGAGATTTTCATTCCAAGTGTGGGAGAAAATGGGGAAGCCCAAAAAGCACTTAGGAATGCCCAAAAGTATCAAATTTTAACATGGATCCATAGCCCTTAACCTTGACAATCTTGAGAGGTAACATGCATAGTCGATTGTCATCGAAAATAGCCTAGATCTATGATTCTTGCTTCTTCCATGCTAGAGTAACCTCCCTAGCATGGAAACAAGGGGAGGGGAAAGTTGCTTTTCCACTTTTGGAGGCAAGATGACACTCTCTTAAAATAAAGATCTTCGCCAAAGAAGCCTAGGACCTCATAGCCTTAAGATTTTACTTGTCTAACTTTGTCCCAATCTCCAAACCCCATTCCTCCCATTCTTCCACACTAGAGTAACTTAAATAGCATGGAAATAGGGAGGAAGATCTTAAGTGCCCTTAAACAGCCTTCAAACATGTCCAAAATCAACCAGAAACTTTTAAAATCAAAGTCTATATCCCTAGGGGCCTAGAAACCTAGTCAAAGTACCCCAAAACCACTCTAAATTTATGAAATAAGTATTTCCATATTTTCCATGCTAAGGATACTATGTTTAGTGTGGAAGAAGGGGGGAAGTCATTTCAACACCTATTGACACTCAAAATAGCCTTGAATTTCCTTTGAATGAAGTCGAGATATGCACAAGTTCTAGATCAGAGCTCCAGCCACATGTTCGACCATGTTTGACCTTATGTTTGCTTGGATTTTGGTTTCCCATTCTAACCTCCCTCTTTTCCACGTTGACCAACATGGAAACAATGGGAATAGGCTTTAGTACCTACATTTTGGCCTTTACAGACCTTCAGGAAGCCCAATTTTGATGGATCTAACATTGTGCTATTTTGGGAAGGTCCTAGAACCTTAATTTTGGACCTTTGAGCATTCTAAAACATATTTATTTTAGTTTCTATACTAAGGATCCTTGTTTCCAACCTAAGCATAGTGTGGAAGGCTCAAAACACTTGATTTTTGGGTCTAAACAACATAGAAATAACCTTGATTGATGCCTAAAGTTACCTAATAGCCTGATGGCCTCAAAACATGGCCCACTAAATCATAAAACTAGCAAAACTTAACCATTTTTTACCTATATTAATCAAATTTTATCATATATGGCCTATTTTACTTGATTTTTAACTTATTATGTAATCTTTAGGCTTATTTTTAGACTTATATTGCCTTATGGACATGGTTGACCTTCTATGGCCTCTATACAACCATATGTGTTCATTATTTGTCTTATTATAGCTCTATTTTTATTTATTAGGCTTTAAATGGTATTAAATAGTGGGGTTTAACCTTCCTTGACCACCGCTTGACACCAATGACCATGGCCCGCTAAGGCCTTAAACTGGCATCATAGTCCACCAAGACTATAAACTAGAATAATGGCTCACTAAGGCCTAAAACTAGAAAAACTATGGCCTTTATTAATAATTTGTAGCCTTAATCCTTATATTTTCCATTATTTGACCTTTATGTGATCTTTGTTTGCCTCTATTGCACTTTTCCAAATTAACCTTATGACCTTGAATGGCCTTGATTACATTAGATTTTCACATGTTTTATGGAATTTTAACATTATTTATTCACTTTTACCTAGGTTCCACTTAATATGCTTTTGGTTGATGTGTAGGATTGAAGTATGAGCACCTGGGAGCAAATTAGTTTGCCTTTGTGTCTACATGGACCTGATGATGATATTAAATGGTGAATCAACTACGAGTGCCTAGATTTTGAGCTTGAGAGTATTGTAGACCACATAGCCTTAATAGAGAAATCTCTAGAATGGCATGAAAACCTAGTCAAAACCCTTGACTTACAAGTGGGAGACATAACTGAAGATCCTTTAGTTGAGGTTCCTTTCACAACACAATGATGAGGAGAAAACCCTTAAATTAAGTTCCTCACTAGAGCCTTAATATGTCAAAGACATTACTAAAGTCTTACAAAATAACATTAAGGCATTTTCTTTGTCACATGAAGATATGTCAAGCTGAGACCCACATCTAGTCTAGCACAACATCATACTAGATCCTAGCATTAGACTGGTTAAGCAAAAAGTGCACAAGATTAGACCTGATTTAGCCTTGGTAGTTCACAATGAAATATCAAAGGTCTACCAAGTAGGTTTTATTAGGGATATCATTTATGTAGAATGGGTATCCAACATGGTGGTAGTCTCTCAGAGAAATGAGACTATCCATATTTGCATTGATTTTTGAGACCTAAATAACACCAACATCAAGGATGACTTCCCTTTGCCTAGTATTGATAAACTTATTGATCCTACTACTAAAAATGCCTTGTTGTCCTTTATAGATGGATTCTTAGGGTATAACCAAATTAGGATCAACCTAGAGCACTAGCATATCATGGCCTTTATGACCCCATGGGGTACTTTTTTATTATACCTTGATGCCCTCTGGCCTCAAGAATGCTGAAGCAACATACCAGAGAGCCATGACCTATATCTTCAGTGATTACATATTAGGCTTTGATCCGAAAATGTCAATGGCTGGAACACTGAGAGGTCGACGAGCGTATAGCCTAACCTTGAATCCATGTGAGGGCCATACTAGGAAACAGAAATGAGGTGCCCTAAATGGTTTGGTCGATTAGATAAGGACTTATATGGTGTTAAAACAACCATTTGTAAGAAGGGTTTATGATGTGTTACACGTGAACATTAGGATAGTAAGCAAGAGCATAGTAGAGAGTTTTAGCCTAAAAATAGTAATGTGAGCATGAAAATATGTATTAAACAATAGAAAAAATGTGAGAGTTATGATTAATATTGAAGAAAAATGCTTAGAGAAGAAATGGAACAAAGCTTGAAAACACAAGAATGCACCGCCCTAGAATTGGGGAGCGTAACTTTTATTAGACAGGAGGTGAGAATAGTACACAACATCAAGCAGGCACAGTGGCAATGTAGCAGTGCAATCATAGTCTCTAGGATGCTTAGGATGCAAAGTTAGCATCTACAATGGAGGTTGAACCTGCTGGGTTGGGTGTCACCACGTTCTGTAGGTGTAATGGTGGACTACATTATGGTAATCGCTAAGGTGTGAAGCTCGAATGCTCATATGTGAGAGTGCTGGTGATGCTCAAATAGCTAAAATGCTTGATACTCTTTTGATTTGCCAACCCCTAGAGTGCTTGGCATCAAGGCATTTATGTGGCTAGGTTTAGTGTGAAATACAAATTGGGCGCCATGTGGCATGGGTGCCACATGGCATGAGCATAGATAGGGTGTTACGCTAATATGTTACACTCTAAAGGACAACAACGAGTACCCAGGCACTGCATGAACTGTGACCACACTACTTGGACTACATGTGCCAAAGTTTGAGAGACCATAATATACCTATAACAATGCAAAATAGTATAGCTTGGAAGCTACACTCTAGGACTACATCTTCCCCCTCTTTCGAGTAGGACCAAGCATAGAGACAATTTTGGGGATCAATGAGGGGATGCAAAAGAAATGCAAGTTGCTAATCTTGATTGTCGAAGGGACATCAAAGCTAAGATGAAGGTCGATGCTGAGTTCTGGAGGCTATTAGATACTTTTCTTGAGTGTTAAGCTGGCTACACTCTAGAGCATAACACAACACTTAGTCAAAATTTTGCAAAATTTTGACTTTTTACACTAGTTACATTGGCTACACTAGGGAGTGTTGCAAGGACACTTAACCAAATTTTGATGAAATATGCATTCTCCATTCATGGCATGCTAGCTACACTCCGGGGCATAGTAGGATAGGCAGCCTCGAAAGTTGGGAAGTATGTTGAATGTGTCTTCCATATTGAGCTAGCTTGACAATTCCTTGTCCAACACTTAGGCAAAACTAGGCCCTAGAAACTAAGTCATGTTGGCTACGTTGTGGAGCATAGTAGAGTGTAACAACCTGAAAGATAGAAAATTTGCTGAAATATTTTGTCCATCGTGAGCACTTTTGACAAACTCTAGCCTAGTACTTGGGTGAGCTAGAAATTAGGACATGTGTCAATATGGGTATGCTAGGGAGCATAGAGAGCATGATAACCTAGGAGATAGAAAATTTGCTGAACTATTTTGTCCATCCCAAGAAACCCTTGACCACTTCTCGCTTGATACTTGGGCAAACTAACCATGGAAATGTGTGCTATGTTGGCTACGTTGGGAAGTGTAGTAGGATACTTAGAAAAATTTTCATGAGACTATTGCTGACACTTAGAAAAATCTTGCAAAATAGGCCTCAATGTGTGCTATGCTTGCTATGCTGGAGAGTGTAACACTAGATTTAGAAAAAAATTGCCAACTTTTGACACTTAGAAAAATTTTTCGTTAAACTATAAAAACCTAAAATTGGTGGCGTTTCATTGACCCCTCTTTGTTGACATCTGGACAATTGGCCTAGGAGACATTGACAAAGAACACCAAACACCATGATGAACTAGACATTAACACCACTCGTTAGTGCTTGATTAGATAATGCTTCACCATGCTTGAGTGCTTAGGGGAATAAAATATGGTAGGGAATAGGTTAGGGAGATGGATCAAGGGACAATGGATGGAGAGGATGTCCATTGTAGATGTAGTTGTAGGATGCTACATCATGATGGCTTATCACCAATGCATGATCCCTCGTTGGAGTGCTTGTAAGGGAGTCAGCATGCAAAGGTGGCCTACCCTTAGGATTTCGACCTCTCATCGAAGTGCTTGTGAGATGGTTGATCTGGGGCTAGACTGGTTGCAAAACAACAACTTTGCTACTTTACTTGGACACTTGTTATGTCCCATTTTGCTTTTGCTTTTGGTTTTATTTTTATTTT
Organism: Gnetum montanum; assembly: GCA_015680685.1. Taxonomy (NCBI): domain Eukaryota; kingdom Viridiplantae; phylum Streptophyta; class Gnetopsida; order Gnetales; family Gnetaceae; genus Gnetum; species Gnetum montanum. Next base: position 8,662 of record MNCI01031140.1, read on the forward strand.
TATTTGCTTTTACTTTCTTTTGTCATGCCAAGTAGACTACTTACCACTCAACAAAATTTGCTTAGAAGTAATCATGTCGTGTTTGTAGGATAGGTGTTTGCTCCCCAGGATGACTTGTGTTACATTTGTTTAGGGCTTTGACTAGCCCAAAAAGGCTCCCCATGGGACGAGTTGCATTACATTTTTCATGGGTTTTATGATTGACTATAGGAAAGGTTTCACATGCATTAGGGAAGCTTGTAGGGAGTGTGGAAGAATGCAAGATTAAGAGGTAGAGGTGAATTTGCTAGAGGGGAAATAGAGATGTGCACTCTTGAGTAGCTTAGTGAGCCAAAATGGACACATTAGAGTAGTGTGGTGACCTACCATTACGATGAAATGTAGCTTTGAATGATGCCATCAAGTTTTCACCCTGCAAACACAACAAAGAGAAAATAAGAAAAAATAACCATACCATGTGAGATGAAGATGAAGATGAAGTCCTATTTGCAAGGACACTACAAGGGCTATGAGTGTTGTATCAATTGCATGTGCATGTAGTGTCCAAAGCAAAAAAGCTAATGTAGGCACCAACAACAGTAGGCTTTAAAAGCTTTAGTAGTTGCACCAGAAGTGAGCGCCCAAGTGGCTAGAGGCAATGGTGATGTAGGTGCTAAGGATTTCTCACTAAAGGCAGGAGCCAAGAAACATAGTAGCATGGTGAGGAGCCATAGTGCTGGATGCTCTCCCAAACTCAGGTAATGGTGAGGGTCAAGAGATGGAAGTGCTATGGCTGAGCCATAGTGCCTTTGGTTCTCTGGTGAGTGATGCTCATGGTGAAAGCTTAAACTAAGATGATTAATGATGATGATGTGAACTTCATTCTGGAACTACAACATCCCATCCCATCTTGCCCAAGAGGTGTGGGTAGGCGATAGAGGATTGGAAGTATTCACGCTCACTTGTCCACAGAACTATGTATGTTGAACTATGAATGTTCAATTGCAAACCCAATTTTAAATCTTGGTAGACCACATGTTATGCTAGTTTAAGGTCCTGGTAGACCATGAACCTAGGTTAAGGTCTAGGCAGACTGTGATGTGCTAGTTTAAGATCTTAGCAGACCGTTGTGCTAGTTTAACATTGTAGTGGATAGTGGATGGTCAGCTTAATGTCATATTGGATGTTCTATGCGAGTTCAACATTATAGCAGATGTTCTATGCCATTTTAACATCATAGAGGATGTTCTTCTTACCTCGCTTTGTCGGTGGCACAACATTGCGTACTAGGTGTAGTACGGCTTCAAGTATAAGTGGTTAATTAGATTGGAAAACTCATTGTCATCTAGATTAGCAAGCTTGAATACCCCATTGTCATAGGCCTTTATGACTAAGAAAGACCCTTCCTAGTCAGCTAAGAATTTGTCCGTGGGCTCACGAATGACCTTGAGGATCGGGTCCCCTTTCTTGATTGGGCATTGATGTTAATTGTGATGATGCTTCTACCGTTTCTTTTCTTGGTACCACTTGATGTGATCAAGTGTTTGCACATGCTCCTCCTCTATAGAGCCAAGGTTAATGGTTCTCAACTTGTTATTCTGAACCTCATCAATGAAGCTCAAGAGGATCATACAGAGTGATGGGACTTGCAGTACAAGAGGCAACATTGCTTCAGATCCATATACAAGACTATACAGTGTCTTCCTTGTTGTTGTTCTACATGTTGTATGGTAGGGCCATAATGCATAGCCTATTTGTTCATGTCATCATCGCTTATCGTTGCTAAGCATTCTCTTCATAAAGTTACCGATGACTTTGTTCGTAGCCTTCACTTGGCCATTCGCCTGTGGATAGTACGGTGATAAAAAGAAATGTTTAATGCCAAGGTATTTGCAAAAGGCTTTAGTTTCTACACTGCTAAATTGTAGCCCATTGTTTGTGACTATAGTAATGGGTAGACCAAATTTGGTCACTATGTTGTATAAAATGAATTTGCAAACCAGTTGTGACATTATCTTCTAAGGGAAATGGCTTCAATCCACTTTTTAAAGTATTCAATTGCAGTAATGATGAAGCTATGTTCCATAGAAGACTTAGGTGTTATAGGTCCTATGATATCCAGCCCCTAACATTAAAATGACTACAAGATCTGCGTAGTATGTAGTTTAGTAGGTGGCACATGCATTAGGTTGCCATTTCGCTAATACATGTCACATGTCCTAACCTTGAAAATGCAATTGTGCTTCATGTAAGGTCAATAATAGCCTAGATGTCTAATTTTTGCTGCCATTGCCATGGAGGCTATGTGGCCTCTGCATAGTCCCTCATGGAGTTGGTTGATGATAATTTGCACCTCACTACCACTAACAAAAATTAGCAGTATTCCATCATAGGATCTGGAACACAAGGTGCTATCACCTACAAGGACATACTACCATGATCACTTTCGTATTGCATCCTTTTGGGCAGAGGTTAGATTTTGCGAAGGCTCTCCCTATTGAAGGTATGTCTTAATATCATTATACCACTCTTGGGTGTGAGATGTACTTATCACATTTATGGATGCAATGCTTGTTATTTGAGTTATAGATTCCGTGCAATCCACTATTAAAGTGGGTAATGCAGAAAACATGTTGGGTGCTATGCTTAAGGCTAACGTAGCTAATGCATTAGTAATGGCATTTTCATTACAGGGAATATGTTGGACATCTACAGTTATAAATTTTTTGACCAAGTGTTTTGCCAAATCATAGTAAGGTTGTAGGTGTTGTGCCTTGTAAGCGTAAACCTCTATAACTTGGTTTATGACTAGCTGTGAGTCATTTGGGACTACTATGTTTTGGATTCCTAACTCTTGAGTTGCTAAGACACCTCTAAGAAGACCTTCATACTCTACCACATTGTTTATGTAAGGGAATGCAAAATGATATGCAAAGGGTCAAATCTCCCTAGAGGGGAATGTGATAATGGCAGCAGTACTACCACCTTGTATGGTTGAAGCATGTTAAAGTGTAAAACTACCTCAAAGTTTGCAAGTACTTGACTTATGCTATTGACATGCTCATCTTGAAATTCTAGATCTATTGTTGCTTAATAATTTATAGGTGAATTCATGAGTTGTGTGACTATTGTCTAACCTTT
>MNCI01031144.1:2470-15445 GCA_015680685.1 Gnetum montanum
CACCACCTCTTCGATGGTCATAGCCATGATCATGATCATGCTACTTGCCTACATCCTTGCCATGACTCTCCTCCTAGGATCCCCCTTTGTCATGGGATTTGTTTTTACCAAAACCAAGATTATGGATGATGGACTACAAGTTCTGGTTTTGACCTCCTTCATCAAAGTCAAAGAGAGGAGTCTCTCTAAATGAAAAACCCCTAGAAAAGGATTCTCCATCATCTCTTTGGTTCATCAAGAATGGGAAATCATTAGACCACCTTCCCTTCACAAATTTGTAATGTTGCTCTAGTTGCTAATCCCTTAGACGTTGTGCATCAGTGGGATGAAAATCTGTGGCATCACTATCTTGCATAACATATTTAGCATGAAGCCCTTGGATGCCCAACTACATAAGAGTTTGTTNTTGTAGTCCATCATCCATAATCTTGGTTTTGGTAAAAACAAATCCCATGACAAAGGGGGATCCTAGGAGGAGAGTCATGGCAAGGATGTAGGCAAGTAGCATGATCATGATCATGGCTATGACCATCGAAGAGGTGGTGGCAGGCTTCGTGATGGTGCTAGTCATCCTTTCTCTTCACCTTCATTATCATCTTCTTCCTCTTCTAGCTCTAAACACAACCATAGGGGATGCATCATGATGGAGGTGACTAATGGGATTGAGGTAATCGTAGGGATTATTAGGCAAGTTAAGACCTTGGGCATGGGCATTTAAGAGAGGCCCATCGCTTTGAATGAAGGGATAGTAGAGAGCATTGTAGGCACCAGGATCATGGCCTTAATGAGCCTTTTCTCATTGCCCAAAGCATGCTAAACATTGCATAGGCAGTGAAAATTCCAACAAGGCACATAAAGGATAGTCAGATCAAGAGGCCAGAGATGAACAATATCCCTAGGTTCGAAGGGGAATATAACTTAGATTTGCAGAATCATCTTCAAGCTTTTCATGATGCTTGTGCCTTGCAAAATATAGAAAATGATTGATAAAAGGTTAAGTTATTTTCTAGGACACTTATCAAAGAAATAGAAAGCTAGTACCAGTCCTTAGAACCAGAATTCATCAGATGGTGGAGTACAATGCTCAAACTGTTTAATGACAAATATCAGACGCACTCCCAAGTGTCCAACTTGAGAAGGTAAATCCAAGAATGGAAACAAGGGACACATGAACCCTTGGATATCACCATGGGCTGATACTATTTTCTATTACACAGATGTCCTAGTTATGGTTATTTTCAATAGGAATAACTTCGCCATATCATAGATGGACTTCAGTAAAAAATGAGGAGAACTCTTGGAGTCTATGTTCAAGGTTGATTGTTAGAGTTAAGAGCCCATCAGATTCAATGGATAATTAAGCAAGTAGCAAAGGAAGAAGAAGAGTTGAGAAAATGTGAAAGTGCAAAAGAATAAAATGAAAAATCCTTCCATTTGCAAGAGGAAGGTTCAATTTTTTTAAAGTGAGAAGGAATAAGAAGTAGAAAACCTTGCTAATTCAAAAATTTACCTTTGAAATTTTGACTAAAGTAGATCAGTTATGGGATTCTATGCATAGAAAATTTCAAGCTATCCTGAAAATTACTAAAGAGTCCAAAGAACAAGGTAGTGATCGTGACTGCAGGAGGCGAAAGAAAGTTAAACATGCCAATCAAAGGGGTAAGAGCAAGATTGCTGCAATAGAGGAAGTTGTGAACATTGAATTAGATGATGATGGTGGGTGTGACATATACCTATATGAACACCCTAAGGGATGTTGTCCCATCATGTCATACTTACAGGAGCTTGGGGTGTATGCTTTGAATCCATGATTAGAAAAAAGACAAACACTCGAAAGATTGCCTTATCCTCAAGGCAATCCCAGGTAGTTCCATTAGCAACAAAAATATTATCTAAGTGGAACTCCACTATAACCATACAAGTAGTATCAATAATGGCAACACCCACAGTCATGGATGTTGCCATCGCCAAGGTAGCAATACCCTTACAAACAACCAGATCCATATGGGTATTATTTTCAGTAACCCCTGTCTCCATGTGACTCTTCTAGTCACGTTTCTTCTTTCCAACATCACTACTACCCTCCCAAATACTATAGAACTCATTCTCCACATTCTAGGAGGAATACCACATTCTATCCTTATCCTCCTCTTATTCCTGCACCTGTTCCTCCATCCTCAACACAGCTACTGCTTGCTTCATCTATGCAGGGTGAACTTCCAGCTCAACTACAACAACACAATGCTACCAAGGCCGTCAATCTACAATTGGTTCATTAACTAAGTGGTTTGGAACCTCATGCTCATAAAATACCATTCTTTTGACCTAATAGCCCTACTAAGCTCTCACAGACTCAAGCATCTAGTCATCCTTTGCAAACCATTCCATTGGGTTCCCTTCAAACCAAATTCCATCCAAAATCCATACTGTTATGCTCACTCATGTTGTATTTGATTAGATCTAGGCTGGCAACCTTCCTAGGAAATTAGCTAATCCTAGGAGTCTTCTTATTTATTTACAAATTTTTGGCAATGAACCATGTAAAACTCTTCTTCATTTAGATTTTAGTGTGAACTTGATTTTTCATGAGATGTATATTGCCTAGAACTTGTTGCCTCTCAAGAAGAGTAATATCTTCTGATTGGAGTTAGCAAACCAGTTCATTACTGTTCCATTAGGGCTAGTAGAAGACATTATGACCACTATCTATGGATGGTCTAATCTTGCCGATTTCCTAGTAATCAAGGTTGAGAGTTGTAAAGGGGACTTCCCAATCATTATGGGAAAGGCATGGCTAAGCACTATTGATGCAAAAATGGACATCAAAGATCTTTCCCTAGAGATATTTAAGGAAAATACATTCGGAAAGGTTGAGAAGAAGTGAGTTCCATGCATCACATACAACGATACATTGTGCAATGACGTGCACAAACTCTGGTCTTTGAAACAATAATCTATTTCTGCATGTAGGTAGTTTGCACTTGAAGTAAATATTCAAAGGTCTTTGTATGTAGTAGCCACAAAACAAGAGGGCATCTAGTGGCCGATCATTGATCCTAAAAGTAGCACAATGTGCATGGAATCTACTAAGAGCCTGACATGCGCTTATGTCATAGGCATAGATGAACTAGAACAAGTTCATCACCATTTCTCTAATAATGAAAATAATGATACCTATTGGGGAGATTTGGAAGTTCCTAAAAATTTTAAACAAGAGCCCCTTGAGTTAAAAAATATACCTGCCAACATGGAATATGCTTTCTTAAAAAATGGGAAGCTAGTAATAATCAATGCAAATCTTACTACAAAACAGAAAAAGATGTTGTTAAATGTGGTTAACAAATGGTCAACAGTCTTTACTTGGTCATATCCTGAACTCATAGGGATTGATCCTAGGATATGCTAGCAACGTATCTACACTAACCTGACCATGAAACCAAAGAGGTAGCCACAGAGGCAATTGAACCCCAAATTGAAGTAGATCGTCAAAGAGGAAATTAAACAACTCCTCAAGGCAAGGTTTATCTATCCCATTACGAATAGTAAGTGGGTTGGTCCACTCATGATTGTGCCAAAGAAAGGTGGCAAGTGGTGGGTCTGCATTAATTTTGGCTATTGAATAGGGCAACATTCAAGGATCATTTTCCATTGTCGTTCACTAATCAAGTGTTTGACACCTTATTTAGGCATTGCTATTATAATTTTCTGGATGGTTATATTGGCTATAACCAAATCTAGATTGCACCAGAAGACCAAGCCAAAATAACATTCATGAGTTGTTGGGGAACCATTGCATATCATAAGATGCTTTTTGATTTGTGCAATGCTTCTACCACTTTCCAACACCTAGTCTTAAACATCTTTCAGCAGCAAATCAGTAGCAAAGTGGAAGTCTTTATGAATGACTTCTCCACTTGTGGTGCTACATTCAAGCAAACCTTGGACTACCTTGAGCAAGTACTAAAAGGATGTGTGGAAACAAACCTATGGCTCATTAGCAAAAGAGCCATCTCAAGGTTCAAGAAGGCATTGTATTATGGCACAGAATCTCACAAGTAGGGATTGAGGTCAACTTTAAAAAAATAAGGATCATCCAAGCAACCAGAAACTATAAAAGATGGGATCATTCCTTGGACACATTAACTACCATTGNCTCAATGGGTAATTGTTTAGTTATAGCCCTGGAAAAGAGGAGTTCTTTAGGAGATAGATTATATAGTGGGCTTTCCTCCTCTTTATTGTTCCATCACAACTAAAACAAGTGGTTACCTATTACATTCTTAGTTCCCTTTTGATCTATCATCATAAAATCAAATTCCTACAAGATCACCAGCCACCATATGACATAGGGACTTATCATTGGCTTATTCATCAAGAAGTGAATTGCACTATGGTTACTATGCATAAATACTTTATATTCAAGCACATAGTGCCTGAACTTCTCTAAAGTAAACACCACTACCATCAATTCTTTTTCTATACNAATAGGTAACCACTTGTTTTAGTTGTGATGGAACAATAAAGAGGAGGAAAGCCCACTATATAATCTATCTCCTAAAGAACTCCTCTTTTCCAGGGCTATAACTAAACAATTACCCATTGAGCCTACATGGTATGATGACATTCTCACCTATCTTCTCACTCAAGAGATGCCACAAGGGTTGGACCACCAAAAGAAACAATAGTTTCTTCACTAGGTGAAACACTTCATGGAGATCAATGGATACCTTTACAAGGTGTGCATTGATGGCCTAGTTCGTTAGTATGTCCTTGATGCTGATCAATTGTGCATTCTCTAGGATGCTCATGAGGGTCCTTGTGGAGGCCACTATGTTAGGAGACACATGATCATTAAAATCCTGATTATTGGCCAACAATTTTCAGAGATGCTTGCCAATTTGTCCACTCTTATGAATGCTGCCAATGAGATAGTGAAATGACTACTCAAATGAAGGGACCTCAATAGGGGATTCAACTGTTGGAACCCTTCGACATATGGGGCATTGACTTCATGGATCCCATTACGCCCATGTCAAATGGAAAGGCATACATCATAGTCATTGTTGAATATTGTATGAAATGGGTAGAAGTAGCAATCGTCATCATTTGTACATCTTCTACTACTACTTGGTTTATATAATAGAATGTTGTAAATGGGTTTGGTATGCCATGTGCAGTAATTTTTGATAATGAAACCCACTTTATAGGCACTACCTTTCGGAAGCTTATGCAACTCTTTGGGGTTGAACATAAACTAAAAACACCCTACCACCCCCAAGCCAATGACCAAGATGAGGTTACAAATAGGGAAATCACAAAGATCCTAACAAGAACTGTTAGCACATATAGGAGATATTGGAGCACAAAACTCGATGATGCCCTCTGGGCCTATCACTCAATATGGAAACTCTCTATAGGCTACTCTCCCTATGAGCTGGTGTATGGAAAATTACCAACTCTACTTGTTTAATTTAAGCTTTGTACACTATTAATAGCCTGTTACATTGACCTTGACTTAAGTCTAGCATAAAAAGAAAGATTAATGAATCTCAATCTGCTAGACAAGAACTAATTGGTGGCCCTGTCACATATTGAGTTACACAAGGCATTTAACAAAAAGTGCCATGACCATAGAATTAGAAAAGTTAAATTTCAATTAGGAGATAAGGTCCCCTACTGGAACCCCACACACATACCTCAACAAATTAAGTTCCAAATGTTGTGGAAATGACCTTATATCATTTATGAAATTTTCCCTTTTGGGGCCATGTTGATCTACAAACCTAAGAGCTTAGACAAGAAGTAGTTGGTTAACACACAACAAGTCAAACCTTTCCACAAGCCTATGCAAGCCAATGCAACAAATGCCTCATCGAATGGACAACCATGCTCAATCTTTCAGATCTCCTCCTTTCAACTTAGTCATGGGGGAGATGGCCATCCATGCTAACTATATAAGCGACTCCTCAATTTTGCATCTTTTTTTTACACATTTTTATTTTACACTTTGTTATTTTTACAAATTTTCATTTTATGCCTTCTTTATCTTACACCTTTTTGTTTCTTTTTACGTTATTAATTTGTTTTAATTTTTTGTTTTACAACATCATTAGTACATGTTATTTTTCTTAAATATTTTATAATTTCTTGTATAATTTTCATTATTTTGGTGTGATTTTCTTATTGTGTTTTAATAATAACGTGCCTTATTGCCAACTGGCTAGTGTGGTTTGTTTGATGTGGGCATGTGCTATCTAGTTATTTGATTGTTGGTGTTTGGATTGTAGCTTTAAATTTTGTTATTGATAACTAGGACATGGTTTATTTTTCTTGAAATAGGCAATGAGTCCATAACATCCACTCATTCACAAACTCTATGATTTTCCTTGTTCTAGAAGTATGAGGTCCCTTTTTCATTAATAAAACTTTAACAAACTTGTGACCTTGGTAGTTTCTGTACTTGGAAAGGATTCAAAGGTTTGAACAAGGTGTGAGTTCAAGGGAACTCAATACTCCTTGTGCCTTTTTGCTTACTTGGGTGCATGTGTGTTTTCATGGATTTTTTACCATTCCATGTCAACCAATAACAAGAATTTTAATAAGTCTTTGCATGGTGTGGTTCCCATTCCAAAAAAACAAAATGATGGGAATTCAAAGCACACCCCTTAGACAAAATAAAAAGGATATAAGCACTAGTTATGAAAATAGAAAGACATGTTATCCATGCCTGAAGGTTTGCTCTAACTAAGGCCCTTTCTCCCTTTCTACTTCTCTTTTCTTCTTAAATAAGGATTGATGGTTATTCTATGGGAGCACTCTTGTGTCTTAAGGGGGTAAACTGGTCTTGGAGTGGCAATGCAAAGTCACTGAATGTGGTTGGTTTTGGTTTGGAGTAAGGATGAATTTTATTAGGTCATTTAACCACAAAATTGACAAGGGAATTTATGTGACCTTAATCAGGAACTCCATTTCACTTTCTCTCTCATCCATCTATGCTTTCCATGCCTTACCTCACTATCGGTATTCATGTTTTTGTTCAATGTCTTGGTTTGATGTGTCAAAATTCATAGGTAGTTTCTTTCAAGTTTTCATACTTAACTTTCCATAACCATTAATCATACATGGGGTTCACAGGCTCCTCAGTTTAAGGTTATGCAAGGACAACAAAGGGCATGTGCCTACTTTGGGGAGGACCCACTAGCATACCTTTTGGTTTGGTTAGTTAAGTTCTGTATCCTTAGACATTCTCACAATCAAATCCTTTTGCATGCCCCATCAATGACATCCAATTGTGCACATCTTTGCAACGTTTTTTAGTGAAATCCTTTTTTATTGTTGTGAATTCTTTAACCCTCTTCAAGCATTTCATTGCGTTTGGACTTTTTAGGATTTAATAATGAACCACTTATCCATTTCACCCTATTTTTTAGTCTTCTCACTAACATTATTAAAGGAATGAATCCACCATAATAACAACCTAGCCAAGTGTAACTATCAATGAGACAAGGTACCTAAAAGCTATACGTTACCCATTACACACTAATCCATGGTTTTGTTGTTATTGCAGTGGGAAGCGTGGACTAGAAGTGGGACTATCTTCACCAAGGAAGAAGTAGTAGCACCATGTGACGAGGACCCTTCATGATCATTGAATCTTCTCCTTTGCTCTTCAGCTCCTAGAGGAGTTGGATGTTAGCTTTGTCTAGGGTGTTCAATTTTATTGTCATGAACATCCAATTTTGTAAAAGATTGTAAATTTGTACACTTAGGCACTTAGAGTCTATCTATTCTGTCTAAGTTAGTTTGCATGTCATTTAATAATTTCATACCTTCCTAATATTTTGTAAGGGAATTGTTCCTCCTTTTTTTCACTTCAGGATGAGTCTTCATTTAGTCATGGGGGTATGATGAACCCTATTTGGCCTAGCTCCAATATCAAATACTCGATATTGGGGCCCAAGAAGTGATGTTGGGTATTCGATATTGTGGCGTGTGTGCCAGCCGGTAAATATAATGCTTGGGCACATAGTTTGCAATAGTTTTTGTCATAGCATAGTAGAGCTCTTATAGTTTCTTTTCTTCAAAGTTAGAATATTTTCCAAAGTGCTTATAGCAGGAGTCATTAAGTGTACGGATCTTTATTCAAGCACTATTGTACTTGAGCATGGCAGTATGTGCAACAATAAAGATAAGCTTTTTGATAAACCTTGCAACACGTTGGCTAGATTAATTATTTGATTTATGCCTTTGATGTTTTGCACAATTTCCTTTAATGCTTCAAAGTAATTAAGCTAAATTAAGCTATCTAGATTGAATAGTAATTAATTAAGCACATATGTACGATCACTTCGAGCATGCACATGATGCTTGGTAATCCTTGCAATGCTTAACATTTGGTAACCCAGTAGCATTATACATGTTTAGAATGTGTATGGAAAGTGGGACTAGATACTTATGTTAGGATGGTTAGTTATTAATTAGTAGTTAGATTAGTTAAATTGGTTCATAAATTGAGTTTCAACTTGTTGCTAATTGTAGATAAATAAAATATAAAATAATAGAAATTATGTGCCTCAGTTACACTTAACCATACAACTAAGCTCCACAAGTGTAGTTGGGAAGACAACAATCATCATGATTAAATTTCATGTCCTAGAACTAGTGTGCTTAGAAACTTAAGGTCTACGAAATTCAATTGGATCACATGTGAACGCTTGTGATTAATATGGTTGGGTGTAGGGTACCTCATTGCTCATTAATCAACATTTCTTACCCATAGCTTGTTTTATCAATCATGGAAATAATAATTTCATTATTAGGCCATTGGGGAACTTTAGGGGGTAGTATGTATAAGTAGGTAGGGAGAGTAGGAGGTACAAGGGATTGTTATTAGTTCAGTTTTTAATTCATGAGAATCATGGAAATAGCAAGTAGTGGATAGTAGGTATAGCAGGTTAGTGAGTAGTGAATATAAGGGATATGTGGTAGTTGGAATGGAGAATGTAGTGGCTATAGGAGATTATGAAGTAAGAGTTATTAGTGATAGTAGGTAGTGATTGGTACGTATGGGTGGGATACGGGTAGTGGGTAGAGTGTATTAGAGGAAAGATGAATTATAAAAAGCATCATTGTTTATTAGAATGATGTTGATTATTTATTATAACTAACATTTCTTACTCATAGCTTGTTTTATTGATCATGGGTTCAATAATTTTATCGATAAGCAATTAGAGGAGTATGAGGTATGACAAGTTATTTTTGGTTTATTTTTTAATTTGTGAGGGTTATGAAAGGTGGTAGGTAGTCGGTAGTTCATATAGGAGAGGTAAGGAGTAGTGGTTAAAATATATAGGAAAGGTAAATGATAGTTGGAGAAGAAGATAGTGGATACATAGGTTAAAAGTATAATGATGATCCTAATAGAGCCTTAGAGGTCTACTAGGAGCCTTCTTTATGTTGTTGTAGTGTAAGGATAGGGTTATATAGTGGACAAGGTGTTACATCCATCTTAAGGTAATGAACTATTAATGAGTCATGGTTGATTGGATCATTCGCATTGATGTGATCTCATCAACATGTATGCATCAATGTGATCTTGTCAACGTGTATCTGTTGGTGCCATCCCATCAACATGTATGCATTGATGTGATCTTGTTGATGTGTATTTGTTAATGCATGGTTTGATGCATCAATGCATAGTATTTGTTTTTATGTGTATAAATGTTCACACTTGCCACATTTATGGCATTTGTTGTTAGGTAGCATAGCTAAACTCTTGCAGTTTGTTCCTTTTAGAGTTAGAATATTTTCTAAGTGCCCACAGTAGGAGTTGAGATGTGTATGGATCTTTATTTGAGCACTGATGTACTTGGACACGCTAGTGGGAATGACAATAAAGATGAGCTTTCTTAATAAACCTTGCAGCACTTGGACTTAGCATACTATTTACTTAATGCATTTACTATTCATGTAATTTATTTTCATGCATTTAATTAATTAATTAATAGTAGATAATTAACTCACATAAGTATGACCATCTCAAGCATATGTTAATGCTTTGTAACCCAGTAGCATTGCAACATGTTTAGGATGTGTACAATAGATGGGAATAGATGCTTATGTTAGGATTAGTTAAGGCATTAATTAGTTCTTAGATTAAATGAACATTTAATTAATTTATTTTTTACACTTTATAAAAATGGTACAAATCATGTGTTGGGGACTTTAGTTAGCTACGTGCACTACCTAGGAGTTAGTAAAATTATCCAACGACATTGTAATGAGCATTAAAGTCAAAATCATTAAGGAAATAATAATAATAATACAACACACTATTTTTCTTTGAAACTAATATGGCTTCTTCTCATAGGGAAGAGTCTCTATTGTTGTTTGAGAACACTTCCAATCAACAAAGGTAAGAAGGCCCCAAACCACCTATGCCCTAGCAATGCAAAGTGATTTATAGTCATCTAGATGAGTATGTTCTAGATTTCACCTTCATCTTGCACTAGGATGAAAAATTTCAATAGAGGAACATGGAGGATAACATCGTGTTGCCTCTGGATCAATTAGTTCTTGCAATGCTACTCCACAATCTCATAAGATTAGGCATCTAGGGGCTTAATTCTGAGTACATTGTGTAAGATCATGACTATTGGGATTATCATTTCATAGATGCACAACATAGAAAAGATTAGCACAAGGAGGCTTGCTATGAGGCACTCCATCCATGCAGGGTGAAATTCTAGCCTAGCTGTAGTAAAGAAATATCACAAGGGCTATTAACTTATAGTCGATTCCCCATCAAGTGGTTCGGACACTAAACCTTGAAAATGATCCTTCTTTCAAACTAACAGTCCTACTAAGTTCTCATAGACATCTACGACTATTGACCCTACTTCTCCTTCCTACTTCATAACATCCTTTGAGATCCCTTCAAACTACACACCTCCCAAAGTGCATATTGTCATGTTGACCCACATTGTCATAGATTGGATAAAGGTTGGCCTCCTTTCCAGAAAGAGATTTGATCTTAGAAATTCCTTAATTTACTTGAAAATCATTGGGAATAAGCCTTGAAAGGCTCTTCTAGACTAAGGTTCTTATGTTAATTTGATCTCTTATGAAATGCACAAAGCTTGGAACCTACCTTCTCTCAAGAAAAGCAACATTTGTCTTGAGTTAGCAAATTAGTCCATCACTGTCCCCTTGGGATTGGTGAAGCATATTATAACCATCATCTGTAGTTGGTCATATCCTACTAACTTCTTGGTGATTCGAGTAGATAACTGTAAGGAGGACTTCCCAATCATTATGAAAAGGGCTTGGCTGAGTACAATTGATGCATAGCTAGGAATCAGAAACCTCTTAGAGATTTCCAAGGAAAATGACTTTGGAAAAATAGAGAGGAAGCATGTCTCATGCATCACTTATAGTGACATAGGGTGCCACTACATGTAGAAATTATGAATAGTTAAAAGTAAAAAAATCACATCATGCAGGAAATGTGCAGATGTCATAGAAACTTAGAGGTGCTTGTACATAGCAACCACAAAATAGGAGGGTAAGTAGTGATTGAAAGCTAAATTTGAAAGTAGTTCAACATTATGCAAGGAACAAACTAAGAGCCTAACAAGTTCCTACATTGAAGGCATGAATGAACTAGAGCAAGTCCATCACCAACTCTTCGATGAACTTGATGACATCAATTGGGAAGAGTTGGAAATCTTTGAGAGCTTTAAACAGGAACCCTTTGAGTTGAAAACTCTTCTTATAGAAATGGAATATGCTTTTTTGAAAAATGGTAAGTTAGTCATTATCAATGTCAACCTTGCTCTTGTGTAGAGAAAGAAGCTATTAGAGGTGGTCAACAAATGGACAATAGCCTTTGCTTGGTCATATCATGAGCTAATTGGAATTGATCTAAAGATATGCCAGCATCAAATTTACACAAATTCCTCCATGAAACCAAAGAGGTAGCCATAGTGGTAGTTGAACCCTAAACTAAAGTAGATTGTCAAAGAGAAGATTGAATAACTCCTTAAGGAGGGATTCATCTACCCCATTGTGGATAGTTAGTGGGTTAGCCCACTTGTCATAGTGCCAAAGAAATGTGGGAAATGAAGGGTTTGCATCATTTTCAAGCTGTTAAATATGACAACATTCAAGGATCATTTTCCTTTGTCATTTGTGGACCAAGTGTTGGACACAATTTATGGGCATTGCTATTACAACTTTCTAGATGGTTATAATGGCTATAAACAAATCTAGATAGCATGAAAGGATCATGCCAAAACCACATTCACGAGTCCCTATGGGACTTTTGCATATAGAAAGATGTTATTCGACCTATGTAATGCCCTTGTCACATTCCAACACCTAGTCCTGAGCATTTTCCAATTACAAATTGGTAGCGGGATGGAAGTCTTAATGGGTGACTTATCCACCTATGGGGCTACATTCAAGCAAGCTATGGATAATCTTGAGTAAGTGCTTAAAAGGTGCATGGAGACAAACCTTAGGATTAATTGGCAGAAATGCCACTTGATGGTCTAGGAAGGCATTATTTTGGGATAGAATTTCACAAAAAGGAATTGAGGTGGAACCTAAAAAAATAAAAATCATCCAAGGAATTACTCGATAGTCAGAAATAGTTAAAAATGTGAGGTCATTCCTTGGCCACACTGGCTACTACTAGTTCTTCATCAAGAAATTCTCTAAGATTACCAAATCATTAGTGGAGTTGACAAAGAAGGATGCTCTATTTGTTTGGACTGAGGAATGTAAGCATGCATTCCAATAGATCAAGAAAAAGCTTGTGGAAACTTAAATTCTATGAGTACCTGATTGGTCTAGACCCTTCTACATCATGATGGATGCATCCAATTATGCCATGGGAGCTATGCTTACACAAATGGACAATTAAAAAGTCCTTACTACATCCACTATGTGAGTAGAAGCATTATGGATGCACAC
>MNCI01031144.1:16098-58291 GCA_015680685.1 Gnetum montanum
TTTATAGGCACTACCTTTTGAAAGCTCATGAAATGCTTAGGGGTTGAACATAAACTAACAACACCATATCACCCCCAAGCTAACAGTCAAGCAAAAGTTATAGATAAGGAGATCACAAAAAATACTAATAAGAACCATTAGTAAATATAGGAGGTAATTAACGTGTGGGTGGATGTGTATATTAATTTCTGCAATATAAACATATTTTTATCCATCATCTAAACACTTATCTACCTTCCTTGGCAAAAAAAATTGAAGCACAATTAATCAAAGACCAAATCCAGAAATATGTAAATCACATTATGATATATGCATATAGCTTAGGCTTTGCATGAATTTGATCGATTTGCTAGAATAAATTTCCTTCTGGTTAGGAATTGGAGGAAGAGTACCTAGAGGACTTTAACAGAATTGCGATAATCTTTGAACATAAGAGAAAGTGTGAGAGGAACCTACAAGAGTATGAGATGAAGATGCCATGGTTGGTATAGATGTTGTCCTTCGTTGTCTCACTGTGTGACTTACACACCTATCCATCAGCCCTTATTGTGTGTCTTAATTTGGTGATCAATGAGTAATAGCAACTGCAACCATGAGATTAGTTGGAAACTTGGCTATGATATCACTCTTTGCCCAGATCACATTTTTTCTTCCCCACTTATGCTCAAGGAGTAGCACAAACTCAAATCAAGTGACAGAAAGCACATTCTTTATTGTATATTGTAGATAAGGGACATACAACAAAGACTTAAGGGGTGCTTCAAGCTAAGGACTATGGCCCTAGAGAGTCACTAGAATTCCCATCATTATGATATGATACAGACCATTCTTAATCATGATCTGCTCATGGTCTAGTAATATATTGAATCTTTTCACAATTGCCATATTATCGGTAGGTATGTAAGCGAGCATCCAGATGGTACAATTCAAGAGATAGAGGAACTGTCTGATAGAGTTGGCAGTGTGTTTAGATATCATGAGAATTTATGGTGTAAACATCCTAGTAGAACATAGATCCCCAAGAGTTCATCCAATCAGTTCTTCTGGATATGCAAGATGCTAGATAATATTGTGGAGTAGCATCTTGATTCATGAAATTCCATGCCCTAGATTTGGTATTACCATAATATAAGAAATCTCCTTACTATTTAGTTAACTTGTGAAACAAAAACCTTGGATATCCTAGAGGGATATGGTTAGGAGAGTGGCCAAATTTAGTCCACCATGACCAGAAGGTAGGTGACATGGGATACATGGTAGGATTTATGGAGATTTTATATATGTGGAATTCATCTAGCTGGTAATATGGCCATAGGATAGTCTTTTCATCATATAGGTTTTCAAACTCACAAAGATCAATTTCCACAAAAGTATTAAGCTTAATCTCATTTAAGGTGTTAGGATTATTGGCATGAGGTGTGTCAGTAATAAACATGGTTCAGGTTATATCACAGTATGGAGAAATGGTCTGATTCATTGACACAAAATCATCCCATGAAGATTCATGAGACTTATGACAAGTTTCCTATTCTAATATAGGCATGTAGAGCTCAAGAGATTTGTAGGATTTGATCCTTTTGGTTGATCTCATGGTCTAGCCTTCACTTATTAATAAATCTATACAAAAACCAAACACACTCAAACTCTCATTAGTTTTCAAAGAGGTGAAACCTTCTAGTTAGAAAGTCTGCTAAGCGGTTAGCTTTACCATCTATAAATTAAGTTTCAAAATTTGCTAAAAATAACACCCATCGTATAAGACGAGTATGAGCAAATTTATTTAAAGTCTTTGCACTCAAATACTTGTCTATGTGCTTAAGGTCACTTCTTATAATAAACTTATTTTCTTGGAGGAATAGCCTAAATTTTTCTATGCATTTAACAATCACAAGCAACTCCTTGTGAGTGCTATGGTAGTTCAATTGATTAGGCACAAACTTTCTTGAGGCATAGTGACAAATATGAATACTGCCCTCTAGATCTTCCTTTAGAGTTGCACCCCAGAACTCATATGATGCATCAATCTCTAGTATGAGTATTCTTGATGTCAATAGGTGTAGTTAAGGTAGGGATTTGTAGTTCTCTTTAATGTTTCTTACCATGGCTGTATGTTGAGATGAACAGGTTCTAGGATTTTTACCCAATTGTTCATTGAGGATTTTCTAGTCCTTGGTGAGATCCTTGTAGAAGCTTGAAACATAATTTACATAGCCGAGAAAATGTTGAAGTTGGATCTTATCTTTTATTTCATCTAGAAAATTCTTGATTGATTTTAGAATATGATTCTCTAGTGCAATCTTTCCATTAGTAATTTCTAGTCCTAGAAATTTAATACTAGATTGAGCAATAATCATTTTTTTAGGGATAAAACTAATCCATTCTTATCCAACAAATCATAAAACATCTGTAAGTGTTCTTGTGGATTTTTGCTCATTATTAAGATAGCATCTATGTAAACCATAATAAAACTATATTGATGGAAAATAAGATCCATGCACTATTGAAATATACTCAATGCTATTTTAATACCAAATGGAAGTATTGTCCATTCATATAGTCCTCCTAGCATTGTAAATGCCATTTTCCACCTATCTTGTAGGTAAACCTAAATTTGCCAAAATCTAGACTTAAGATCAAACTTAGAGTAAATGTGGGTATGGAGGAGTCTTTGAAATAAGTCATCCTTATTTGATATAGGATGTTGGCATAAAAATTATGATTAAAAAATACATTATTGACATAAAAAATTACATCCAAATCATTCGAATTCCCCCCTCCCCCGATCCCCCTGTGGGAAAAAGAGAGTCATTAGGTGGAGGAACCTCAGATGTAGAGAGGACAACGCTACTACCATTGGTATAAAAATTAGAGGAATGAAAAAGGATATCACCTTAAGTAAAATGAGTATCCTCATCAAATATGAATTCATAATATTGCTTAGAAAGATTATGATTAACAATAAAGTTAATCTTGTTTGGACATTGATCCTTTTTAGGACCCTTGTTGGCAAAGTGATTTCCCTTATAGAGGAGACATTTTATTTGATTTTACTGAGCTTTTTTGAATCTGCATTTAAACATTCCTTTAAATTTTTTAGACCGTTGAGGTGCCATTGTACCATATTTCGATTGCCATTTTTTTGTGATTTCCTAAACCTTCTACAAAGCTTTCGATCTTGGCAACATGTGATCTTGTTATATTTATCCTCTGGACACAATTCTAAGCATAATGACTTACCTATTTTACTAGTTAATTCTTTAATCTATCTTTGTGCTTGCTAGTCATAATAGATCTCCCTGTTGATGTCCATGATAAATTGTTAAATCGCTCTGAAACTCATTTATGCCAAAACTAAATTCTGCCTTTTTAATTTAGCGAAATGGTTGTGGTAAACAACCTAGAAAATGTTCCTTTGCACCTACCTCATGCGTCAATTTTCCACAGTACTATAATTTTTCCATTTCATTTAGAAATTGTGGTAAATCTTATATGCGATATAGCCTTGCATTGTAATATCTATCCTTATAAACATTGTCATGACTCTCTTAGTTTCCTATGAATTCCTTAATAATGGCATTCAAGAAAACTATTTATGGAGCATTAATTAATTTTTTCTTAATGTTGTTTGGGATATGATTCCACCACCGTGTTAAAATACCACAGAAATTATACATTATGTTCCAAATTGCCATTCTTGATTCTTTCTTTTCTAATAGGATTTGGATAGATAAATAGCTTTGTATCGCATCTACCATATCTTGTCGACCTTTTATGTCTTTATCGTCCATGGAGAATATTGGGGTTTTATCTCCAGATTTTCTAATCTGAATGGCAAAAAAACCTATGGGATTTTCATATGATCCAACTACTATTTGCTTCACTAAGAATTCTTCTTCACTATCTAGTGAAGCTTCTTTGTCTTTGTCAGAGTTTGGTGACAAGTCAGGGTTTCTTATGTTTATACTAATTATTTTTTCTTTCCCTTTCCTTTCTTTTTCTTTTGCTCTCCATCTAGCCCTATGCAATTTTCCTGTTGATGGAGGTGAACTTGAAAAAGCAAGAGGTAGAGTAGTCTTTTTCATCTGTTGAGGTGTAGAACTACTCCCAGTAGTTTTAGGAACCCATATTTGATGCATTTGTCTAACATTTTAACTTAGATAGTCTAATGTGGCACTATGTCTTTCACTGGTTTCTACTAATTTTTGTGCACTATCTAATATTTTAGTCATATCCTAAAAAGTACTAAACATAATATCTATTATTGTTCCTATTTGCTGGTTGACCCAATTTTGTAGTTGTATTATTTCTATTGGAGCAGTAATACTTTTCTTGTGTGGGATTGCATAAATCGTTTCGCTCGGAGCTACGTCTTCTTTCCTGTCTTTCCCTTGATTCATGTTTATTTTTAGTAAAGCATCGCATTCCATACAATAATAATGTTTATCACATCATTGCATAGTTGTATGTGGACATGATGTATCAACATAAGATGAAGTTGCTAGTTCAGAAGTTTCTACAATTTCAGAAAGAGATGCTTTCTGATGTCTTTTAGATGCAAATTCTACTGATGAATCAAAAGATTTAGATTCCTTTGTAACTATGGTGGACTTTTCTTTCCTAAAAGATGGAATGGATCCTAATACCTTCTCTACATCCATGGTAATATTTAATTATTTAAATATTTTTGCCATAGTCTCTGCTACCTTTATCTTTTCAGCTATTTCTTGTTCAGATGGCTTAGAGGGCTCTGTCCTGGTATCAGATCTAAAGGCTTTGGGACTGAGTTGAAGACTTTGGTAGATCTTTTAGATCTAGATCATTGTATTGTGAAAGGATTTTCATCAATAAAATGAGGAGGTTTCAAGTGAACTTGATACCTTCGTTTACTAGTACGTCCTTTCTTTGATTTTATGTAATCGTAAAACTCTTCTTGCAGATCTATTAGATCTGGATATTGCATATGGACTAGTAAATATTTTGTATTAATTCTAACACCATGCTCTAGGTTTGTAGAACCAACATGCATGGTCTGTGTGCTTAAGGTAACAATGTTTTGATGCTGGTTGTATCAAACAACATAAAAACTAATCTAGTTCCTATTGTAGCATATATGCTATCTGGTACCATATCTAATGGAAGGTAAGCTACTAACATCAAGCTTGAATATAAATTAGGGTCATACAGAGAAAGAGTAATGTTAGGAAGTGTGATGACTAGAGCGTCCTTTTCTAAACATCCTTTAGCTTGGGTTATGATTGCATTGTTGAAGTTCTTAAACCTACGATCTATTAGTGCAACATAGTAAGGACTTTCAAGTCTATAATTAAAGTGTGGGTGGATGTGAATATCAATTTTTGCGATATGAATGTATTTGTATCCATCATCTAACCACTTATCTATCTCCCTTGGTGAAAAAGATAGGAAAGAAGATGTTATCTCAACCTAGAATGTCTTTTAGGCTACTTCAAACCTGAATTTATAGGAGAAGGAGAACCTTCTTGACCACACAAAGTGCATGATGACTCATCAAGCACTAATGCACAAACTAAAGAGATAGACATTACAACACATCATATATAGTACAACATCTTAGATAGTGGCTACAGGAACCACATTATCGATGCATTGTTACAAACCACTTTAATTATTATGGTGATGGAGTGGATTGTGATCCCAGAGAGTCACCAAAATCCCCATCATTAGGATCTGACATGGATCATTCTTGATCATGATCTGATCATGGTCTAGCAATATATCGAATCTTCTCATAACCACCATATCATTGGTAGGTATGCAGGTGAGCATCCAGATGGTACAATTTAAGAGATAAAGGGATTTTCTGATAGAGTCAATGTGTCTAGATATCATGAGCATTTACAGTGTAAACAACCTGATAGAATGTAGATCCCCAGGAGTTCATCTAATTAGTTCTTCTAGATATGCAAGATGCTAGAAAATAATGTGGAGTAGCATCTTGATTCATGAAATGCCATGCCCTAGATTGGGTATTGCCATAATATAAGAAGTCTCCTTGCTGTTCAATTAACCTGTGAAAGAAACACCTTGGATATCCTAGAGGGATATGGTTAGGTGAGTGGCCAAACTTAGCCCACCATGACCAGAAGGTAGGTGACATGGGATACATGGTAGGATTTATGGAGATTTGATATATGTGGAATTCATCTAGTTGGTAATATGACCATAGGATAGTGTTTTCATCATATAGGTTTTTAAACTCACAAAGATCAATTTCCACAAAAGTATTAAGCTTAATCTTAGGTAAGGCATTAGGATGATTGACATGGGGTGTGTCAGTAATAAACATGATTTGGGTTATATCATAGTACAGAGAAATGATGTGATTCATTGACACAAAATCATCCCATGAAGATTCATGAGACTTACAACAAGCTACCTATTCTAATATAAGCATGTATACCTCAAGAGATTTGCAGGATTTGATCCTTCTAGTTGATCTCATGGTCCAGCCTTTACTTATTAATAAATCTATACAAAAATCAAACACATTCAAACTTTTATTAGTTTTCAAAGAGGTGAAACTCTTTGGTTAGAAAGTCTGCTAAGCAGTTATCTTTACCATATATAAATTGAATTTCAAAATCAAATTTGCTAAACATAATGCCCATCATATAAGATGAGTATGAGTGACTTTATTTAAAGTCTTTGCACTCAAATAATCGTCTATGTGCTTAAGGTCACTTATTATAATAAACTTCTTTTCTTGGAGGAATAACCTAAATTTTTCTATGCCTTTAATGATTGCAAGCAACTCCTTGTAAGGGTTGTGGTAGTTTAGTTGATTAGGAGAAAACTTTCCTGAGGCATAACGACAAATATGAATATTGCCCTCTAGATCTTCCTTTAGAGTTGCATCCTAGAACTCGTACGATGCATCAGTCTCTAGTATGAGTATTCCTGATGTTGGCAAGCATAGTTGAGGTAGGGATTTGTAGTGCTTCTTAAGTTTTCTTATTGTGGTTGTACGTTGAGATGNTGCAATTTTCCCATTCGTGATTTCTAGCCCTAGAAATTTAATACTAGATTGAACAATAATCATTTTTTTGGGGGACAAACTAATCCATTCTTATCCACTAGATCATAAAACATATGTAAGTGTTCTAAGTGTTACCATGGATTTTTGCTCATTATTAAGATATCATCTATGTAAACTATAATAAAACTATATTGATGGAAAATATGATCCATGCAATGTTGAAATATACTCGGTGTTGTTTTAATATTGAATTGAAGTACTGTCCATTCATACAGTTCTCGTGGCATTGTAAATGTCATTTTCCATCTATCTTCTAGGTAAACCTGAATTTGCTAGAATCTAGCCTTAAGACTAAACTTAGAGTAAATGTGGGTATGGAGGAGTCTCTAAAATAAGTCATCCTTATTTGGTATAGGATGTTGGATAGATTTAATGAGATTATTGAGAGGCTTGTAATTAACTATACATCGTTTCTTCCCTCATACTAATTTTGCTCTCTTATTCACATAGAAAGCAACACATGAAAACATACTTGTGCTTTGTTGGATTAATCCTTTGGATAAAAGTTGTTTGATCTCTTCTTCGCCTTCTTTTTGTAGAGTAGGAGACAGACTAGTATGGTGAGCTTTTTCTTTTAGCTTTAATTTGTCTTGCAACTCAATGTGACACTAGTGTTCTATTTTGTGCCTAAAACATGCTAGATCATTCGAGGCTAATGTTAATAATTTATGTTTTATTTGTTGGAAATCACCATCAAGTTTTTCAACTTGATTTATGACCCATTGATTATTTTTGACCTTTTGTCTAATTTGTAAAGGGTATATACTAACATACATTGGTTTTCTTTCAAATCTTTCTAATTGAAAAGTAATATATGTAGAGTGTATAGCATATGGTTCTAATTAACTTAGGTTATCCATTCCTATTAATAAGTCATAAGAAGGGAGATCAAAACTATAAACAGTTATGTGAAAAATCTTACCTCATGGGGACAAGATTGGGATAACTGCTTGTTTGTCTGTAGATCTCCTTTGTGTATAAACATAGCATATGTTTTATCTTTTTTATTCCAAAAATGAGAAGGTAGGATACTTGGCCTAGCTAAGGAGAGTTCAACACTACTATTAATTAGAGCATCTATAAGATAGGATCTATATGAAGGTAATTTAATCCTAAATGTACAAATAGGTAAATGTGTACTTACTTCCCTATTTTTGTTAACCACTTGTATTGGCATTATTGACTTTGTCTCATCCTCATATTGCTTTCGTTGTTCGCTAGTTTCTTCTCTGTACAGATCTTCTAATTCTTGAGTAGCCCATTACACAATAGTCTGTAACTATTGGATCTTGTGTTGTCTCCATATGGATCTATCCAAATTTGGCTGGTGTATTAATGGAGAATGTTCTTCCCTGAAGGTTTTTCTTTCTGTTGCAAAATCTGATTCTTTTGTTCTTGCTTCTTTTTCTTCTCTTAGGATTTGTTCAAGATCCTCTTGTTCTTCTGTAGAAGAAGGCAATGGTTGGGCATCTGTATAAACATTTTGTAACCTAAACTATTTTTTATACAACTTCACATCTTCTTCTTGTTGTTTAATTTTTCATTGGAAAGCAATATACTGATGTATATCTTCAAGAAGTACTTTTTTCAATCTTTTTTCAAACTTAGCCAGTTGGTCTACTAGTTCTATATACATAGGATCTTTCTCAAGTGTCTTGGGTTACTTGCGTGATCTATGATGATGTGATCTAGACTAGGAAGCACAATTCATGTTGGTAAATCCTCAGTTTTTCATTTTTTCTATTTTCATAGTTTTTGTCTTACACTATTTTTAGTACATTTTCTCTTTCTTAAATATTTTATAATTTCTTCTATATTTTACTTTATTTGCTTTGGAGTTTTTCTTATGTTTTCCTTTATTGCCACTAGGATTTGGTACAATTGTAGCTATGAATTGATGGTGGTTTGTACTATAATGACATTTGATTACTAATGTCTAGATTCTATCTTTGATTTTTGATGTTGATAACTAAGACATGATTTCTTTTTATGATAATAGGTAGTAAGTCCACATCATCCATCGATCCACACAACTCTACAATGTTCCCTTGTTTCGAAAGAATGAGGTCCCTTCTTAAAATGAAACTTATAATGAACTTATGACCTTGGTAGTTTTCAAACTTGGGAAGGATTAAATGGATATACAAGGGTCTGACTTCAAGGGGATTTGATGCTCTTTGATGGATAGACAAGGGTGCATGAGTGTTTTCATGGATTTCTCACCATTCCACTATCAACTAATAACAGGAAGCAAAGTCTTTGCCTGGTGTGGTTCCCATGTAAAAATTGAAAAAAAAAAACAATAATGGGAATTCAAAGCACATCCCTTAGACAAAATAATGGACTATAAGCACTATTTATGGGACTAGAAAGACATGTTACCCATGCCTTAAGGTCTCCTCTAACTAAGGCCCATCTCACTTCTTGCTTTTGTTCTCTTCTCCTTTTGGCATGGTGATTGATCTGTGGGGATATTCTTGTGTCTTGAGGGGATGGATGAGTTTAAGGATGTCAATGTGAAGTCACTGGAAGTGTTTAGTTTTAATTTAGACTAAGGATGGATGTTATCTAGTCATATTAACCACAAAATCCACAATGGATTTCATGTGACCATGATATGGGACTCCATTCCACTCTCTGTTTCATCCACCTATGCTTTCTCTAACTCACCTCACTATCATTTCTCATGTTTGTTTCAATGTCTTGGTTTGATATGGTCAAAGTTCCTTGATAGTTTCTTTGATGATTTTGTCATTAACTAATCATAACCATTAATCATCCATGGGGCCCATAGACACCTTGGTTTGATGGCATGCAAGGGCATTAAGGGCATAAGCCTACTATGGGGAGGATCCACTTGCATACTCCTTGGTTAGGTTGGTTAAGTTCTTCATCCCTTAGGCATTGTTGCATTTAAATATTTTGTGCTCCACATTATTTGTGTCTAGTTGTGCATTCCTTTGTTAAAATTATCTACATTAAATCTTCTTTTTCGTGAATTATCTAGTCCTCTTCACACATTTCATCATGTTTTAGGCTTCCTTTGGATTCCACTTTTATTGAAAAATTCCTTGTATTACCCTCATTTTTTAATGTGCAAAATTATCTCTTGCACTGCATCAATGTGATCCATCAACACAGCTCCCTACGTCGAAGCAGTATATAAACTAGCTATATATAGCACAACACTTAGTGTAATTTGCGCATTTTCTTCCAAATGCACACAATGTTTTTGTAGTTTTTGGAGCCTAGAGCCTTCTAGAGTCCATATTTCATAAACTGCTTATCCGATTAACCTTGTTCTTTAGTTCTAAAATTACCAAAGGTGAGCTCTACATCATGGGGGCCACAAACCTTAGGTTTCTAATATTTTTTTTTTCAATTTTTTTCTAACTTCCATAAGGTTTAACTAATAAAATAATATTAAAATCACTAATTCATGAGACTTAAACCTTTTCAATGAACTCTAGTAGCCATCTAAATGAAATAATAATAAAATAATATTAAAATAATTAAATCTACCATGATCACAACTTAGCCAAGTGTAACTAATCCAAAGAGACAAGATACCCAAGTGTTCCAAAGTTACATATCAAATGCTAATCCTTGGTCATGTTGTAATTACAAATGGCACCTAGACCAAGGAACAAATGTGGACAAGAGGCAAGATCGTCCCAATCGAGAGACAAGCATTCTAGAATTGGAAAGGGCCAACATCCGAAATAGCTCAAGGAACAAGTAGCCAAAACTCATGCAATGGAACATCTTTGGGAGGAGTCGGAAGTCAAATCTATTTGATAGATTCCCAAAGTTGAAATAGAGCAATCCCATCAGGACTAAGGTCAAACCTTGAGGTCACCTTGACAGATGCCTACCTAAGGCAAATCAAGGCTAAGGAGATTCAACGTTTAGTTCTCTAAGAGCTAAATTTTGGTACCTTCTTGGACTTCACTATAGAAGAAGTCAGAAATCAATTGTAGACTTCTCCCATGTGGCTTACCCTTACATCTAGTGGGGAATGGTACATGAGGGAAACCTACCTCTTCTGGAACCATAAGTAGGTTGATGCCACTATGAAAATCAAGGATATTAGTGTGTCCTACTTGGTGAAGGCCACCTCTTAGACCCTTAGTTTGCTAGACACTAGGGTAACGTTAGTAGAAATCTCAATGTAAGCAGAACTAGAGGTGAAAAAGGAGTGGATCCAGTGGTTATATGGAGTTTATTGTAAAGAATATGATGCACTCACAAAGGTAGAACATGTATACTTTAAGATTGCAGCGTACCACCTCAATTTGATGGTGAGGCTGAGTAAGGTGATAACCTTCTCTGCCCATGTGTGCATTTCCCTGAGCAAGAAATTTCCAGTCAATCTCTCACAATTAATCTATCTTGAGATAGAGAAGTGCTTCAAGGAGAATAAGCATGGGAGAAAGGCACTTCCCTTTCTGTGCTTGATTCTAACATGATGCAATAGGGGAGGAATAGTCTGCTATTCAAATGACACCCTTCAACATGCTCATGCTACCTCTTGGGTAGCAATGATGAAAGAAAAAGTACCTACCAAGATGCATGAAGAGGAGGAGCCACTACCATCACCCACTCATGAAACAACACTATAGGCTCGCATTGCCATGAAGCACATGTAGAAACTCTGTGAGTAACTTTTGCAGCAGTAGCAAGTAGGATCGAGTGATGTCCTTTTTTTCTACCAACAAGCCTTAAGTTACTTGAACGCGGTCACTTTTACCATCAACTAGTTGGAGGAAATAGTGCCAATGTTTTATGCCCAATGAATGCAGGTGGCTACATGCTTGAATCCTAATGCTTGAGAAATAACGGTGTCCATTCCAAGATAACAATAATTTCTAGAGATCTCTAGAAATGCTATTGCCTTCTTAGTGCACCTAGAGGAAGGTGATGGGGTAACTATCTTAGTGATTCAACATCAAGGGTAGGAAATAGTGGCTGAGGTGGGGGCTAACCAAGTGGAGAAAGCACTCAACATTCCTATGGCATTCATGCCAAATATTGCTACACTCAAAGATGTGCAAACATTCGTAGGAGCAGCAAGTAAAAGATTTAGTGCAACCTAGCATGAAGAATTATTGGAAGGACAAATGGGGACTAAGCAATAGATTCTAGAGGTCTTTGACCTTCCAAATGACACCATTGCAACCTAGTTAGTGCTCTTGGAGGCTAAGGGCAAGTACCTCATTGCCAATGCCCAACTAGATGCAGCCATAGTTGAAAATTAGTGCTTGGTTGCTAAAGTTGTGGAATTGATAGTCTGCCTTACTGATCCCAAAATTCTTAGTCAAATTGTGACTAGAGATAAAGCTTTTCTATAGCTTCAGGAAAAATTTCAAGCATCTAAGAACATTAAGGAGATCACAATCTTTGATGAGTCCATAGTAGTAGCAATGGCTTATAACATTGAGAAGGACTTATTAGAGATTTGCAGGGAGAATGCAGTTCCAACCAAGGACAACTCTCATGTTCACAATGTTAAGCTCCAAAAATAATAGATGGTTGAATATAAGAGATAATAGCAGAAGTAGCTTGCCAAGGTCACCATGGACCTAATGAATTTGATAGCAAAAAATCATAATCTCTCGATGGAGGAGGTCCGTGCTTATTATTAGAAATTTGCAATTGAAATTGCCACTTGGAAGAATGAGGCCCTTAAATTCAAAAGGGTCAAGAATCATTACAAGGACCAAGTTAGTAAAAAAAGATCAATGAAAAAGAAATCAAATTGGAAAAAGAAAAAGTCAATGAGGTCCTCTAGCAGCTCCAACAAGGAGGTGACATGTGGCAACCCATCTTTGATGGGCTGAATGCATACAACAAGGTAGAAATTCATCTTAAGGAGCTACAAATCGAAGAGATCATGGATTGCATGGAGCTCACCAATCTTCATTACACAAACATGGCAATGCTAATTGTTGGGAGGCTAAGGTTAAAACTAAAGAAGCAAGTGGCTAGCTCATACTTGTTATATGAGGCTAAGTTCAAGCATCACAAGGAGATGAAGCAAAAGCTAGAAATAACCAATGTTGAACTTGATGTTCTTAGAGAGCCTAGGAAATATATCTCTTTATCATCATTAGGATTAGAATAAAATAATAAAAATCATATGTCTTACTCTAGACTAAATCATACTTGACAAAGCTACCACTAGTCCAAGTGGGAAGATAGCAAACTACGATCAAGGCACAACGATCTAGATGCCACAACTAGTCCCATCCGTAGAATTCAATTGAATAGTATGGGAACGCTTGTGATTCGTATGGTTGGGAATAGGGTTACCTTGCCACTCATCACCTAGCATCAGTTTGAGTCTATATGTGTGTTAGCTAGTTAGTTAATAATCCCATACCTTTCCAAAATTTTGTAAAAATCTTGTTCCTCCTTTTGTTCACTCAAGGATGAGTTTTCATTCATTTGTGGAGGTATGATGAGTTGTAGTTGATTAGAAAACATCGACATGAATGGGTTGATGCGATCCCATCAACACATACCCATTGACGCAGGGTTTGATGCATTAACATATACGAGTTGATGTAGTGGCTTATTTTGCCTATATAAATGCACACACCTGCCACAATTATGGAATTCATTGTTAAGTAGCATAGTCAAACTCTTGCAGTTTGTTCATTGTAGAGTTAGAATATTTTCTAAGTACCCACAGTAGGAGTTGAGAAGTGTACATATCTTTATTCAAGCATTGATGTACCTGGACACCCTAGTGTGATTGGCAATAAAGATAAGCTTTCTTAATAATCCTTGTAGCACTTGAACTTAGCATAATATTTATGTAATGAATTTATTTTTAATTCAATTTATGTTTATGCATTTAATTAATTAATTAATAATGGATAATGAACACACATNAAACCTCACAAGTGGA
Organism: Gnetum montanum; assembly: GCA_015680685.1. Lineage (NCBI taxonomy): Eukaryota > Viridiplantae > Streptophyta > Gnetopsida > Gnetales > Gnetaceae > Gnetum > Gnetum montanum. The sequence goes on from MNCI01031144.1 coordinate 30,087, forward strand.
ACTAAGAAGACAACAGTCACATCCTTGAGATTCATTACCTAGCTAATGTATACTTAGAGAGCTAAAGTCTATGAAATTTGACTAGATCACTTAATGAATTCTAGTGATTCATATGGTTGGGTGTAGGGACTACTCGTTGCTCATCAACTATCTAACCAATTAGCAACATTTATAGCTATTGAGATGAATATGTATCTCTCTATGTTCTCACAACTTCATAATCTTTTATGCAAATGGTTCCATGCTTTGGGAAATTATGTAGCACTTACTACTAGCATAATCATGGGTAAACTTATGATTAATGATCAACTCTATGTGCCTTTATTAAGAATACTTGTAGTAGGAAACTTCACTAGCCATGCTTTAATTAGTTAATAGGAGGTTGTTGATGGTAATGTGACTTGTTGTATCAAGACTTATACAACTTAGTCCTTCTAGCATTTTAGATCATCATGTTATAAACTATCAAGTGAGGAGTCTCTTAGTACTACATCTTCACTGTACCATTTAGCCTAAAGGATTCAACCTTCTTATTTTTTAGGGTTGAATTCATTAATGAGCCCTAATAAAGATTCCCTAGATTTTGTGATAAATCGAGCTTAAGTTCATGGTGTCATGCACTAACTTATTCCAATCCTTGAGATATGATTCAACTCTTATTCCTTGGTTTGGGACTTACACATCTTTATACTGGGAACCTTTAGGCTTAGTGAAAGTAGGTTACTTTAAGTGTATACTTGTAGTTGCTTTGAACACACCATTATTGGAATGTTAGTAGGTTGGACACTTGGAGCTTGACCAACACCCTTGAGTTAGCTCAAGTTTAAATAGTCTAGAATAGGGTTAAGTAAGATCTACTTTCATGCACTCTTCTTGTGGGTGGATGATGAAAGATTTATTGATGCATGGAATAGTATCCATAGACATGCTCAATACAATGTAATTGGATCTATTATGTGTTAAGCTTTTCTTCATTTATAGCTGAAAGCTTACAAGACTAATGTCTAATAGGAAGTATTTGTGCATAGTCACACTTATGTTGAATCTTAAACTTATTAAGGAGCATTATAATTAAGTATCCAATTGATCTCTTGTCTCAAAATTGATAGCATTACTTGCCTATAATTTGTAAGGATGTTCATAATGAAAGGCCATACTAGCCATTATTGACAATAAATGATGATATTATTCTTTTCTTGAGGTATAGTGTCCTATAACGATGACAATCATTTTTGATACATGTTGCTTCCTGATGAGATGCGATATCACATAGGCCGCGATATCACATACGCGATATCGCGTTGTCCCCTACAATATCGTGTATGCGATATCGCGATCCACCACCAAATCTATAAATAAAAGGCGGCTCTCCCTTATTTCCTGATCCTGGGCTAAAAGTAGGAAAACTCTGGCAGATTGATCACTCCAGAGATAGAATATTTTCAATGTGCCCGCAGTAGGAGTCCTAAAGTGAATGGATCTTTATTCGAGCAACATTGTACCTGAACACAAGTTGTGTACGACAATAAAGATGAACTTCCTAGATAAACCTTGTAGTGCATGGAATAGGATTTATTTAATGTTATTTATTGCTTTCTCTCTCACCCTTAAACTCCTAGAACACGGAATGAGTATGACTTGATTACGAGCATCTAAGTGTGACTACTTGGTAACCCAGTGGCGTATTTAGGATTTGCGCTTGGTAATCCCAGTGGTAGTCATGCACAAAGACGTGTACGGATAGTCAAGGAATCGGCCGCTCATCGCACTTAGGCTAGTTAAGTGCNTTAACCTTAAGTGTTCCATGAGACATGTAGGCATTTAGTCTACGGAGTTTGACCAGATCACGCGTGCTATGCTCATATTCGTATGGTTGAGTGTAGGGGTACTTTCTAATGCTTCAAGTTAATGCATTCATCACTTATACTTGAAAGTTATGATATCATGCATTTTATCAAGATAGGTAAGCCCTTGATGATGTGCTATGCAAACTTAATAAGAATCATCTATCTATTTATCAAAAATGAAAATCTTAAATATATCACTCACTTCCCAAAACACCCCACCCATCTCTCTCTCTTCTACTCTTCCCTCCCCCTCCCAAAGCAAGTCTACAAAAAAATAAATAGAAATATATCACATATATAGAGATCTAGTTGCACTCATATAGATTGATTCCTATCTAGCATGATTTCTAGATCCAACAAAATAATAAATATGCATAGAAACTATCGTAAGATTGATCGATGTGTATCATAGTAGCATGCATGAAAATGTTGATACATTTGGTGTAAATACATTAGGTGCATTTAATATCTTCACTTAGTGAATTATATCAAATGAATTTAATGTACAATAAAGTAGTTAATTTTTCCCTAACCTTCTTCTGAGGAAGGAAAATACATGTTATGATGGTACAAGTAATGCATACTAAATAATGTTGTGTAACTAATTTAATTGTTGCACTTTATTGGCCATCAACAAAGTAGAAAACTAGTATGGCTACAATATGTCTATTGTATGATTATGATTATGATTGACTAACAAAATGAAAAAGGAGAGCTTGATACAACACTATCCTTCATACCTGAACTCATTTGAATATTATGAAGTTGAATTTCTAGTTATGATTCCAATTTACAAGGGAATGAGATTGGAAAAATAGTCTTAATTGGAGATAAGAATGCATGTGTATCTAGATTGACCAAGATTCAAGCTAGGAAAATGCTCAAATTTTCTAGTGGTATGAAGGACATAGTGTTGAATCTTAAGAATGAGTATGTAGGTACCATTGTATTTGGTAGTAATACCACCATTATTGAAGGTTCCCTTGTCAAATAAACTAGATTTATTGTATCAACTCTTGTAAAAAATCCATGTTAGACCTTGTAGTGAACTTGTGGCAGTCCCTTTAGATGAGTTAAGGAATGCAAGTGAGTACTCACTTTGACACATCAAAGTGAAAGCCCCATGCATTACTAAATGTACATTTATACATTACCCCTTGTAAATGTAGTTCAAAGCAATGGATAACTTAGTTCATATAGGTCAAGGTCAACAAGAACTAATTATCAGCCATCAACGAATTGGAAAACCCACTATAGCTATTGATATAATATTGAATGAGAAGTACACATTTACTAGTGTAAAAAAGAATACAAATAATGCCAAAGTACTATATTTCATACATGCTGTGATTGGGAAAAATGCTTTTCCATGACACAATTGGTTCAAAATATATTAAAATATATGCTTTGGAGTATTTCATTATTTTAGTAGTCATTACTGAAACACCACAAAAATTTGGACCCAGCACTTTCAGACAAGAATCAAGCTAAGTCATGATACCTCCCAGCATGACCGAAACTTGTGAACCTCAAAAATAGCATCAAACAGAGCATATTTGAACAAGAGAGAGTTCCTTGGGACCCACAGGTGACTACATCAGCATCCAGCATCAAGAATTTCAAGTTTTGGGTTCAAAATACTTGGTTTTGACCAAGTATACTCTGGGCACACCTTGGTGTACGCTGGCCAACGTATAGCCCAGCGTACAACAACTTTTAGGCCCCAAAAATGAGTCAAAGCATGCCAGAATTGAAGGTTTAGACCCCCCAGGACCTTCCCTAGGGTCCCTAGTAGCTCTCAGGCACTTGAAAATCAAATTTTGGGCTCCAAATGATGGTCTTTAATTCCTGTACGCCCAGCGTATACGCCTAGGGTGCATCCAGCGTAGAGAGACTTTCGGGCCCCAAAAATGAGTCAAAGCATGCCAGAATTGAAGGTCTGGACCCCCCAAGACCTTCCCCAGGGTTCCCAGTACCTCTCAGGCATCCAAAAATCAATTTTTAACCTTAAAATGAAGCATTTTCATGTGTATACGCTGGGTACATTTTTGGTGTACGCTGGCATGCTATACGCTTACGCTGGCATGCTATACACTTACGCTGGCATCCTCTCCTATACGCTGGCATCCTGTACGTTGGCGTGCTGTATGCTGTACAGTTGTAACATATCCTACACTCAGTCAACACACCACCTATCTCCCGATCCAAATTTTTCTCACCTTACAGCCAATCATCCCCTTTCAGACCCGAGTCTAACGTCGAAACCCGTATAAAAACTCTGATTTTTGACCAGATCGAGGTTGGAAAAATCGGAAGCATCTTGGCAAAAATTGGGGTAGACCACACTAAGCAAATTGAGAATCCTGCATCCTATATGCTGGACCCCAACCTTGCATGCTGAACATACAGCCTCTACGGTGTGTCTGTAGTCCGAACCAGCAGGCTATTAAACCCTTGCATTCACCGGGGCTCTTTGTCCACCTTGTGTCACATCCACAACTACGTTAAGACTGGTGCATTGTAACTTCCATTATGCAATGACATTGCCACATTTTTGCTAAGATTTGTTACAGTTTTATCATTTATTCTTGTATGCATATCGTTTACATTCTTGTACATTTACGCTCGGTTTCGCATAAGTTATGCTGTTTACGTATAACCCGGCGTACAATATATCGATATACGCTCGAGGAAATCCTTATCTGATCCACGTGTGGACCACCCAAGGTACTCTACCTTTGTCTGTTCCAGTTCGCCCTTAAGTGAAGGTAGGGTCTTCTGTGCTCGTCCTGTGATCCCACGGCCTCTGTTTCCTTCCAACCAGAGACCGACGATTTCAGATGGTACAATTACTTTGAATTTTGATTCTTTTAAATTTTTTATTCTATTTGATGGGTGTGTCATGGGAGAATATTTCTGTGTTAATGAAATACATGCTATATCTATGATGACCTAAGTAAACATACATTAGCATATTGAAAAATGTCATTATTAATATGCTAATCACTTTACCATGAGGCTTTCCCATGGATGTGTTCCATTTACATTCTCATCTATTAGAAAAAGTAACTAAAAGATTTGACTAGATAGATGTGAGTAGCTTGATCATGTTACCCATCATAGAAATAAAAGCTGAAGATGAGTTAGCCTATATCCCTACCAATATGATATCCATTATAGATGGGAAAATTTATTTATAAATTGAATTGTTTTATTATGGATGTGGACCTACTATCAATGTTCACTTATTTTTCAGTCAAATTGGTTTCATTGCTCAGTTAAAATCCATGAAATAAGTATGTTGTAGTTTCAAACTAGAATTGACATGATATTTTGAAGTGACCACTTATTGCTCAATTTGGTTTAGACCTTGATGTAGCTACTTAGGAATTATTATAAAGAGGGGCTAGGGTTACGAAAGATCCATAATATTCATCACTTCCTTTTGAAAAAAATTGGTGTTTGCTATGCAGTTTTCAAAGGGTTTTTTGATAGAATGTCACTAGAAACATCTACATAACATGAACAAACCATTTTGAATAGTGTAGATCCCTCCTTACTACAAAAAAATCTAGAAAAAGGAGAAATCACCCATGAAAGAGTCTATCAATTAGATGATCTCTTTAAAAAATATTACCAAACTATAAATAGATTAGATCATATGTGAAACTTTGTATCATTGGTAATCAAGATATTGTATTTGGAGAAGTAGATAAATAGATAAAATTGGGGTCTCTTTTTTATGAGCTAATATGTTAATGTGGTGCATAAGTAGCGAAACAAGTCACTATCAGGTAAAAAGTGGGGGTAGCTCATTGTTCCAAGTAAGTAGTAATGGTGTTGATTTTGGTAAGCATCCTATTCTTGTAGAATTGTTCTTTCACAAACCTATAAGAATACCTCTGTGAATCAAATGTTAAGTATCTAATCCGTGATTGTAAACAATCTTTGGTATGATGTAATCCTTGATATACCAATGATTATAAAATGAAGAGGCATGAACCTCTGATCAAGTATAAACTTAGCCTATCAAAGTACTTTGTTCAGTTCTATGAATCAATAAGAGGGCATATCTTGATGTCTCTAAACATAGAACAAAATTTAAATAAATGAATAATGGGATCGGTGGATATTAAATAATTATTTAGATGATTAGAGAGTATTCTTGGTAATCCTCTTGACCTACCTCATCCTTAAGAGTATAGAGAGATGTTTACTCCTAAAACAGATCTCAAGGCCTAATGAGTATGCTTGGTTGGTGAACATCATTCCAGAGGTTCATTAGAGAAGGGGAGATGCCTATCACCCTTTATGGTGTTACGTGTTTAACCATTGAGTGCCAAAGTAAAGAATCCTTAGGCCTTGATGGAGAAGAAAATTTCTATTAGAATAATTTACAATACAATAATAACATAATAAAATATTACTTAAACACTTTAATTAGTTGTTGGAAGGAAAGTTACATGGTTTTGGTAACATCTCTAGGAAACTACCCCTTAAACGGTGCCGTAAAGCCCTTATGGGTCCTAGCATGGTCAATTAACTTTACTATTTGAATAATGACTAACAACTATTATGATTTGGAAAGTATATGGATCTAGCATAGGATTAGGGGTATAGTAGAATGATGATGGACTTAATGTTAAAGGTAATGAAATACAAGTGATGTAAAATAAATTCTAAGTAATGAAAATGAGTTAAAAACAAGAATACAACTAATAAGAGAATGGAAAACTTGATGTGTGGAAAAGGGTTTAAGTTCCCAAAGAATGGAAATTCTTGCTTAAGTAAATAAATAGAGTTTGCCTCCTAGAGAGGGCTAAGTGTCATAATGATGGGAGAATACAAACTATAGAGTGAAACTAATAATATAAACTTAGTTTATGAGAAAATTAAGGGTTTTAATGTTAAATTTTGACTGTTGGTGAATACCGATGAAGAGTGTTTTGGCACTGTTCAAAGTCAATTTTGGGTCAAAATGAGACATTTTCTATGAACTATCCTACAAGTCACATTTGTACTATAGTAGATGATGTTAATGTTATAGTAGGTGACATGAGATGATAATGCTAACGTTAGTGTATTTGTGTGTGCTGCTAGTAACTTAGGTATTGGGACTAAGCTCATAGACTATAGGAGATGCCACGAGGATGAGAGGTGCACATGTGACGTAATAGATGCAAATACTCACACTTTGGATTTCTTGAAATTCAAAATGTGCTATTGGATTTCAAGAAATCAACCCCAAATTGAGGTTTGAGGTTGACATTTATAGATCTAGGGTTTTCAAATTTAATCCCAAAGTTAAGTGTAGTTAACTCAAAGTTCATTTAAAAATGTTAAATATGTGTTAGGGTAGGTGATGCTGATGGCTTAGGACATAAATGTGATGACACTAGCGTGAGCATCAACATCATCTATGTTGGCATTTGCACACATAATTTCTTCCAAAATCACATTCTAAGATACCAAGAGCCAATGTCATCACTCAAGCTGATGCTGAACATGTCATGATGATGTTGAAAAAATATTAGGGTTTGTTATGATAAAAATTATGGTTGAGAGGTGATTTTTTATGCATATTACAAATTTGACCAAGGAAAGTAACGTTGATGTTGGTGTTAGCATCACTTGGCCATACTTAGAAAAATTTATCATGTTTTATGTACTGTTTCATTTCTCCTGAAATTGGTCAAAATTGCCAAAGTTGATGCTTGTTGTTTCAAGACTAATATAGACTTACTATTGGAGGTTTGAATGAGTAAAAACTACAATTGAAAGAAAAACTTGTGAAGCATGCTAGATATTTGATTAAGGCACATCAACATCACCTAATCATACTTAGAAAAATTCTATCTCATGTATCTTCAAGATTATTGAAACTACTAAGATTTATGCCTATCCTCTTAGGATTTTTGTATACTAATCATTAGAGGTTGGATAGAGTTGAGACTGTAGCTAAGAGATAAGGTTTGGTTTAGTGATGGTATGATGACTAAGGTAGATGACATTGATGTTAGCGTCAGTGTTGCCTGTGTTACCTAGATGATACTTAGAGAATTTTCATATTTTCAATTATGTTGGAAGTTGCCAAAATTGATGCTTGTATGCTAGATCATGATCTAGAACATTTCCCAAGGGCCTATGAGAGCCTAAAACATGAACTACAATGATTATTTTAGGGCATTCTGATAACCCAAACTGATATAACAATGTCAAAACCATGCTTGTCCCAATTGTGAGAGAGCCAAAAAAATGGATACAACACATTCTATCTACTTGGTCATTACATGCATCTTTTTTTAGGGTTTTTACAAAAAGAATCCAAAGTACTTTCTAGGAGACATTTCTTCATCTTCAATAGGGTTGATCCATCATGAAATGGAACCAAAGTATTTTCCCATGATTTTTGGACATTTCTTCATTTAAAGTAACCCTAATGATTCTAAACCTCACATTGATGGTCCTGAAATCTATAGAAAATTAAAATAAAAAACTCTATAGTAATTAATTCTAAACAAATAAGAACATCAAAAAACCTTGAACTATCATAGGGACATGTATTAAACTAAATGTAAATATAACTATAAATGAGCTTAATCTAGAATTTAGGAGTCAAAGCAAGATAGCAAGGTTGAAAATTAGGTTTTTCTTACTACAAATGCTATGACAGCCCTTTGATTGATCTAATCCATGACTGGTGCCCTCATTCCTTGTGATGTCTAGCATGCCTCATGATTGATATTATCATCACACTAGTTTTATGACCTATAATTTTGCAAAAATGTAGCACAACCCTTTTTAGCTAGTTATGCCATCACTCATTGTACAACTTGATGGAATGATCTTTACATAAATCTAAAAGTCATTATCATAATCATCCTAGTCTTATTCCAACAAAATGAGTCGACACATGAGTTCTTTTTTTGCTATTCACCTCTATGAAGAGCTAGATCCTTGTTTATTTGTAGTTTCTTCAAATTATCTTTGATAAATTTCCCCATGTCTTCTTTGGTCTTTCTTTCAATGGCTTTCTTGAAATAGTGATGTAGCAACCTTTATTTATAGGTTCATTATTTGATCTTCTTTCATATTTCCAACCCATATTAACTATTATTCTTGTAGCTTATCTAAAATAGAAGATCTTTCATAACCCTGGGACTCCTTGTCCCATTAAGTATAAGTCATTCCTTCTAATATGAATTTAGTAGTAGGTACCCTTAAGTGATTTGGTAACTCTTGTAACTCAAAGTGCTTGTCAAGTACCTTTAGCCAACTTGAAAAAGCATTAGTGCCATCTACACTATTGAAAGTCTTCAACTTAACATATTGAAGTCTTGTAACATTATGGAGGACTCTAGTAAGCGTTGCCTCATCTTCCTTATCTAGCTTACTAGTAGAAGAAGTAGTTAATACTATTGGAGCCCTTAGGATTCTCATCTAAGAAATATAATTTTTTTTCATTAGAATCCTTGGTTGATGGCTTCCTACACTTCCATAGTTGGATTATTCTTCCTCATCTGCTTCATCTCCACCAGGCTATAAAACTTCTTCATCTAAATGTGCATGCTCATTTCCTCCATGTCTCAAAACATGGCTAGGATTGACATTTCTATTCATGTTTGCATTGATTTCATCCAACCAAGTAACCATTAGTTGGATATAGACTTCATGCTTTCCATGTCTTTGTTCAAGGCTTAAACTTGTTTCTTCTTAGGAGTCATCTAAACTTGACAAAATCCTCCAAAAAAGTATAAGAAATAGTCAACCAAGCACTCCAATACCAATAATTATTTGGAGCAAGTTCACTCTAATATTAAATTACCTTCCAAAATTAAATCTAGATATTATGAGAAGACAAAAAATATGCTAGAAAATAAGAAAACTAGCTATCTTCAACTATTGAAAGAGAAGATTACAACAGGGTTCAACAACCCATAAAACATCTAAAACACTCTCAACACTCAATTGATGTTGCATAGCGTGAGGCTCTACAACCACACAATGGTTGTTCTCAATGTAAGACATAATTAATAGAGAATCTCTTCCATAACTTAAGATTGAGATCTTAATTCACAATATACAAGAGGGACCAGGCCTCTTACAACCTAGAAATTTACATAAATTTAATTATGTAATTTAATGCATATGGTTAATTCTTTAATTTTATCAAATATGTTTTAATAGAACTCTAATTTTGTTGGTTAAATCATAGGGTTATATTACCATTGTTACTATTATTATTGTTATTTGTTTCCTACATAAGTGAATGCAATCTACTTGTTAGGGCATTTTGTTAAAGTTCTATATCCTTTACTTTATTACTATTGGAGATTAGTCATAGTACTTTTGCATATTTTATGATTAAATGTTAAAATCCAGGTCTTCCTTTGATGTCTATGTTATGTAGTTTATCTCTTCTAGTAATATTCAACATCCATTAAAGCATTTGCATTTCTACCATACTGATTTATTATTCATGATTCTTTTGTACTACCCAACATTTAACACCATATAAGATAGCAAGCCTGATTTTTGTCTTGTTATACTTTCTCTTTAATTTTATTGGTATTATTTTATCACATAAAATACCACTAGCCTATCACCATTTTGACCATCCTAACTCAATTCTCTTTCTAATATCTTTATTAATTTCATCATTTGATTGGAGGATTGATCTTAGGTAGCGAAATTATTTGTAGTGAGGGAAATTTTTCTTAAATTGTCAATTCTATTTCATCACTATTTATAAAAATTACATTCCATATACTTTTTCTTACTTCTATCAATTTTTAAGCCTTTTGATTTTAGAGCATGTCTCCACTTTTTCATTTTAGTAATATTTTCTTGAGTTATATTCACTAATACACTATCATATACAAAATAGCATACACCAAGGGATTTCATCTTTTATTTCTTTTGTTAATGAACATGAAAGCCATGAATGTTTGAAACTTCTACTCATGACACTCAAGTAAGTAACCAACATAAACCATTTGCATAGGTCACCTTCCCAAATACCCAACATTCCATTATTGATCTTGCATTGTAAGGTTCATGTTCGTCTCTTTTTAAGATTGATGCATTCAAGACAACTAGATTAGGACTTTATTACTATTCAAATCATCAGTAAAAAGATAAGCTAAATATTGGCCTAAATCATGACTTATAATATCAACTAGTCACAAGACAACACTAGAACTAGTTTAGGTCATGGACACAAATGTTCCTAAGAGCAAGAAACACTTGTAGAATATACATTAATGGCCCTAGAATTTAGTTAATCCATGATATCTTGTTAACTTACCACTTCACATTTTCATTATTTAACTAGAGGAGCATACCACACTAAGATGTAATCCAAAATAGCAAAGTAGCTTATAATGAAGCTAATCACTTTGAGAATTAAGTGAACTCATGGTACTCTCCTAACCTACCATTATTTTGGATAATTACACAAATCAAACTATGAAAGAAGTTTAATGATGGCATCACTTTGCTATGTATTACATTGATATTTTCTAAAACCATTAGAAGGTCTTGGTTAGATGAAGGACTAATTACTTGATTATTATTCAAGTGGAAGTTAGAGTTATTAATGAGTTGTACAAGTTGGAATGGCCATAACTATAGTATGATGCAAGTGGCTATAATAATACAAAAGTGTTTTAGTTGTAAGAAATGCCTAAAAAATTAGTTGCATAGATACCCAAACAACCTACCATGTGAACAATGATCAACTACTCATTGGATTTGCAAGACCTTGTGGATCACTTACACATGACCTCATAGATCATTTGCTTATTTTCATGAATTATGAAATGATAAAGCCAAACACACATGTGTAAACATTTTATTTTATCAAGTGTTTTTGATCATTGTATTAGATGTTTATATATTTCAAGGTAGCTTTTTTGGGTCACACTAATCTAAGGACATCAACCTACTTAAAAAAGCAATTGAACAACTCACATACACAAGGTAACAAATTTCAAAAAGCAAATCACATGTGCAAGGTATCACTTAGATAAAACATCGTGAATTGATGAACTCAATAGAGGGGTTGAATGAATTCCATATGAAATTACCATGTAATACAAAAATAAAATAAAATTAAATGATGCAACACTTAATGCCTAAACGTATAAAATACAATACATAAAGGAACACACTCATGAGTATATGTGGTAATAGTTATCATTTTAAAATCCACTAAAATTAAAGTTATTTTTGAGGCTAGCACTATGGTAGATCCTTAGATGCTATACATTTCCCATAGGGCAAACAATCTTGGTATCTTGTAGGACCACCAAGGATCTCACAAAGTTAAGAATAAATTATGATGCTCTCATAGGACCCACTTACATACCCGTTAGGGTTGAAACAAAATAAAAAACAATTAATCATCCAAGTGTGAACCCCTCAAGACTAAAATGTAGATCTCGTTGTAGTGAGAATTTATGTTTCATAGAGCTCTTAAGGATCATAACAAAGTGTGAATAAAGAGAGATAATTCTATAAATCACATCTACAAAAATCAAGCTCACCCTAAGGCATTTACATAAAAATCCATAAACATAGATATCTCAAATGATTAGAATAATGAGAAAGTGTAATAGCTTTGATCATGTAGACAATGAACACTCAAACCTTAAGAGATGGATGTAACAATGATGGTGTAGCTTTTAAAAAGTTGATCAAGATTTCAATCCTTTAGCTAGTGTAAATCCTTACTTAATTTAGATTGATGTAGCCAATGATTAATATGGATTGCTTGCTTCTTTGAAGGTTAATGCATGATCTTTAATAGTCCTCATGCCTAAGAAATTTTACCATGAAAAATTGGAGTTTGAAAAATAATTAGAAATAGCTTTTTTATTTTCTTTAATTACTACCTATGATGTTTCATTTAATACTTGAATGTCCACATTGCAAAGGTTGACATTTTGATGGGTTGTTTGGAAAGGTGTGGAATGTCCACCCTGACATTTGAAGCAATTCTAATGAGGTGTTTGCACTAGGACTAGGACATTCACCATTTGGAATGTTCATCCTTATGCCTAGGATGTTCATAATCTAGGATATCTAAGTTGAGGCCTGGGACATTTGGATTGAATGGAAGCTTGAACTTGTGGGCTACATTTGGGGTTGAGAAAAGATGATGTTGACTTAGTTGATCCTTACCTCCACACATCTAGGAATCCTTAATTTAATCATTCTTAACATCCATTTTAACCTAGAACTTTAATAAATAGCTTTCATGATCTCTAATGATCCCTTGACTGGGTAGGCCTTCTTGGTTTCATGTTAGGATCAAATCTCTTGTACTAAAACCTACACATGTACATAGCCACACAAATACACTTCTCCATTATTTGATGTTTGACACACCAAAACCAAAAATAGGGGATTCCCCCTTTCTTATGATGTCCAAGACCTTGAAGAATGGATGAATAGATAAAAGAAATATTAAAGAAACTTATACTTTGATATAGCAAGTCTTTTATTCTTTTCTTTTTCTTTTTAGAAAAACACTAAAAATGCTTCCTCTAAAGGTATGCTTCTTGTGCAAAATATATTATTAGAATTTTTGCTTCCCTTTAGCAAGTGCTTTTTGACGAGAGTCATGGATGAGCAATAGTAAGAAATAAAATAAGAACTAAAATTGTATGAAGTAGCTAAACATGAAAAATAAAAGAGAAAAAATAAAAATCAACCTATCCTAGACCTAATCTAACTATGAACAAGTATAGAAAAGGTATAGCTTAACTTGCCTTGGTAAAGCATGATCCAACACCAATGTTATAACATAACTAGTTGAAGGTCTTTTCTGTAGGTGGTTTTGTGAAGATGTTAGCTAGTTGTTCTTCTATTTTCATAAGTTCCAATAAGACATTTTTGTTTGCCACTTGCTCTTGAATGAAATGGTATTTGAACTCAATGTCTTTTGTCTTGGAGTGTAAAACTAGGTTTTTGATTATACTAATAGCACTATAATTATCACAAAAAATGACTATGTTTCTAGTTTTCATGCATAAGTATTTTAAAGTTTCCTTCATCCAAATGAGTTAGTGTAACAACTTGTATTGGCTACATCCTTTGCTTCAATAGTGGATATGATAAGACAACTTTGTTTCTTATTATTCCAATTTACTAAACAAAGTTCAAGAAAATAGTAGCATCTGCTAGTTGACTTCCTATCCATTTTATAGCCTACATAATTTGCATCATAATACCCAACAAGGTCAAGGTTGAGGTTCTTAGAATACCAAAGACTCCAATGTGTAGTACATTTTAAATAATGAAAAATTCTTTTAACAACACAAAGTTATGATTCTTTGGAATTTGACTAAAATCAAGCACATATTCCAACACTTAGCATAATATTTGGTCTACTAGTAGTTAAATATAATAAACTACCTATCATACCTCTATACATATTTTCATTCACATCTTTACCTTAAGGATCTTGATTAATTTTTGTTCCAGGGGCCATTGGTATAACTTTACTTTTTACATTTTCAAGTCCATATTTAATGAAGAGATTCTTGATATTTTTGTGTTAGAAAATGAAAATTACTTTCTTTATTTCACTTGTAGCCTAAGTTAATTGTTCATTCCCCCCATCATGCCCATTTGAAATTCATCTTGCATCATCTTAGCAATCTTCTTGTAAATATCTTTATTAGTAACATCAAAAATAATATCATCTACATAAACTTGTACTACCAATATTTTAGTATCATGAGTTTTGATAAATATAGTAGGATTAGAATTGCCTCAAATAAACTTGTTATCAATAAGAAACTTTGATAATCTTTCATACTAAGCATGAGGAGCTTGCTTAAGTCCATATAAGGCCTTTTTCGATTTATAAATATAATCAAGAAGGTAAGAATAACAAACCCTTTATATTATTCAATATAAACTTATTCTTAAGCTATTCCATTTAGAAAGATATATTTTAACATTCATTTGATAAAAAGTGAATCCCTTGAAGCATGCTAGCCCCTTGACCAAGCAAATAAACTTCATTTGTTCTATTGGAGTGAATGTTTCATCAAACTCAACCCCTTCTTATTGATTGTAACATTAGCTACAAGTCTTACCATGTTCTTGATGATGATTTACTAATCATTAGTTTTGTTCTTAAAGAATCATTTAATATTAATGATAAGTTTGCCATTTTTTTGGGAACCAATTCCTAAACATCACTTCTTTTAAATTAATTTAGCTCTTCTTGTATAGCCAATATAAAATGTTCATCTTCTTTAACTTCCTTGAAGCTCTTTGATTCAATATGCAATAGATAGGCTACATAGAAACAAAATTCACTTGTGCCTTTTCTACTGTTGATTCCATCAAGTGGGTTTCTAATGATGTTACTTTTTGAAAGTGCTCTAGTCACTCTTGGCATTTTAGGAACCTATACTGCCACTATATCTTCTTTGTTTAAATCCTCATTAGATTCCCTTTCTTATGGATGATCTTCAACTTCAATTAGTGATGGAGTACTAGGAGGTGTCCACACCAATTTTTCTTCTTCCTACATACACAAAAGGAATTTTCTCACCATTAATATTAACATTAATGGTCTCTTCTACTACCAAAATTCTTTGATTGTACACATGATATGCCTTGCTAATAGAGGAGTAACAAGGAAATATCCCTTCATTAGCCTTGGCATTAAATTTTTTGAATTGGTTCTTTTAATTTAAGATAAAACACTTTTTACCAAAAGGATGAAAATAATCAAATCTATATTTCTTACTAGACCATAATTCACGTGGATTTTTGGTTGTAAATCTTCTTACCAAAACTTGATTTGAAATATAACGTACAATATTAATAACTTCATCCTAGAATTTAAATGGTACATTGTATTTATTCAACATGATTCTTGCCATCTCATTTAGTTGCCTATTCTTCCTTTTTTCCACAATGTTTTATTGAAGAGTTCTTACTAAGGATAATTGATAATGGATTCTAAAGGTTTTTGATGGGACACGATATCGCATGGGCCGCGATATCGCAGCTCGTCACCAGTTCTATAAATAAGAGGTGGCTTTCCCTTGTTTCATCATCTAGATCTAGACCCTTAGCTAAACTCTAGCAGTTTTACCATTCCAGAGATAGACTAATTTCCATGTGCCCGCAGTAGGAGTCTCAAAGTGAACGGATCTTTATTCAAGCAAATTGTACTTGAGCACACATTTGTGTATGGAAATAAAGATGAAATTTCTGATAAACCTTGTAGCACATAGACTAAGCTAAATAGGACTTAATTACTATTAAATGTTTAAATGCTTTCTTAGTTAATTAATTCTTTCTCAACCCTCAACTCTCCTAGTTAAGTGCATTCAGTACGACCGCTTCGAGCACGTGCGCTAAGCTTGGTAACCCAGTAACGAATAGCATTTGGTAATCCCAGTAGCGTTGCACTAGTTCAGGGTGTGTACGGCAAGTGGGAATGAATACTGATGCTAGGACAATTAGATCTTAGTTAGTGAAAGTTAGTTACTTAGTCTCTTCACCCGTTCTCCTCTTAGCATAGGTGATAAAAAAGATAAAAGACATAAAAATCACATGCCTCAAGCTTACTTAACCATACAACCATGACAAATACAAGTAAGCTTGGGAAGACAACGATTGATTAACATTAAGTGTTTCATAAGGCGCGTAAGCACTTAGTCCTTGGAGTTCGATCGGATCACGCGTGAGACGCTCGTATTCGTATGGTTGAGTGTAGGGGTACCTCGCCACTCATCATTTGCACCGTTGCCGGGGACTTAGTTGTTTGTGCGCTACATTGAACATAGGAAATCATCCACATCATTGGGAAGCTTAAACGAACCCTTAGGGTTAATCAAGAGAAAAACAAGATAACGGTAAACAACACATCGAACAAGGCTAAACTGTCTTCTTCTTTGAACAAAAGCACTTCACTGCCTAGGAACAACACTAGAGACAGTTGGCGGCACAACACACATAACCAAAATTCGCTAGTTCCTCAGCAATTCAGTGTGGTATATATTCATCACGATGAGTATATACCCAACTTTACCTTTGTCTTCCATCAAGATGAACAACTGCGTTGGAGAGACTTGGAGCATAACATAGTGTTGCCTCCAAACAGAGCAGCCCCCAACATGCTCCTTCGTGTCCTTGCATGAATAGGCATGTCACAATTATACTTTGAGTAAGTTGCATGCAATTACAATGCAAGGGACTACCATCCCACAGAAGCGCAATGTCAATGAGACTCGCGATAGAAGAGTTACCACACATCGTTGAAGGGAAAAGACCCCCGTAATGCTTCACCCATCTTAAATGAAATTGATGGTGGTGAACTTGTTTTCATAGGTTCTCCACAAAACGATGTTCCCCCTCCTAACGATGGTCAGGAGGTGGTGTATTAGAACCTGTGCTCCATGATTCACAACCCTAGTTCTAATCCCCATGAACACTAAGTGTTCAATGAGGGAACACAAACACATGACAAGGGTGAGCATTCTGATCGTCATCACAATCAGGGCCGAGACCACCGAAGAGAAGGTAGGAAACATCATCATGGTGATGGTTCTCCTTCTTCTTCCCCTTCATCATCACATTCACCCTCTCCTTCAACATCAGGACGCAGTCATAAGGAACCTAACCATGAGGATAAGGGAAAGCAAAATGAGAGACCTCAACGAGAAAGTCAAGAGCGAGGACTAGGGCACTCTAGAGAATCAAGGCATGAAAGAAGGGAACGTAGGGAACCGCGTAGACATCATAGATGCTATGAAAGAAATGAGAACGAAGAACCCCTACTTGAAACTCGAAGCATGTTAGACATCACGGAGGTTGTTAGAATTCCTGCAAGGCACCAAAAAGATAGCAGGATCAAGAGACTAGACATGAATAATATCCCACGATTTGAGGGGGGATACAACACTGATCCTCAGAACCACTTACAAGCATTTCATGATGCATGTGCATTGCAGAACATAAAAAATGAGTGGCAAAAGTTAAAGTTGTTTCCAAGGACATTAGTAAAAGAAGTGGAAAGCTGGTGCCGGTCCTTAGAACTGGAAACCATTAGGAGGTGGTGTACGATGCTAGAACTGTTTAATGATAAGTATCAAACGTACTCCAAAATGTCCAACTTGTGAAAAAAAATCCAAGGATGGAAGCAAGGAACTCATGAATCATTGGATGTTGCCATTGGCCGTGATTATACACTGTTACATCATTGCCCAGGCCATGGTTACTCATAGCAGGATCAACTACACCATCTCATAGATGGACTTAGGCATGAAACTAGGAGAACCCTTGGAACATATGCCCAAGGGAGATTATCTGAGCTTAGGTCCCATCGGATCCATAGATTGCTAGAGTAAGTAGCTAAGGAAAAAGGAGAGCTACATAAGAGAGAAAGTGTAGAAGAGTACAACTGTGATCCTTCCCTTCGAAAAAGGGGAGTGAGATTCTGTGAGGAGGAGCAAGAGTCACCACTCAAAGAGTTGGTGCATAGGAAAACCTTGCCGCTGCAAAAATTAATAACAGAAGTGTCAACTAAGGTAGATCAAATGTGGGACTCCTTAGATAGTAGATTTGAAACTGTTCTAAAAATCATAGAGAAGTCTAAGGAGCAAAGTAGTGACCATGATAGAAAGAAAAAGAGAGAAGTGGTCAATGCACATAACAAAGGTAAGGGTAAAATGGCTATCACCGAAGAGGTTGTGGATTCAGATACAGACAATGATGATGGATGTGTGATATGCCAATATGACCATCCTAAGGGATGTTGCCTAATAATCTCACATCTACAAGAGTCTAGGGTGTATGCACTCAACCCAAGACTTAGTAAACGACAAGCACCCCATCAGTTACCTTATCCCCAAGGTAACCCAAGGCAGTTCCACCAACCGTTAACGTATTTTCCAAGTAGAACTTCACCACAACCTATTGAACAACACCAGTAGTGGCAATACCCACAGTCATGGGGGATGCCACCACCTAGGCAACAATACCCTTACTAGAAACCAGATCCATGTGGCTACTACGTGCAGCAACCAATCTCTCCAACTGACTCTGTTGGTCATGTGACCCCACAACAGCACTACCAAGCTTAGGAGTATTATAGGACTCCTTCTCCTGGAAGAGACACACCACACTCATACCATCATCCGAATCCATCTGCAACTCTCACACCGATAGCTCCATTACCACCCACTCTAGTAATGCAAGGGGAACTTCCCACTCAACTGTAGCAATACAATGCTACGAGAGCTATAAACCTTCAACTCGTTGCTGGTTCTAACAATCGTACAAGAAGAAGACCTTTCTTTAGAACCAACAGTCCAAATAAGCTCTCACAACCACAAGCGGTTGAGCCTCCGAATGTTCCTCCATCAAATAAGGCTTTGGAGCTCCCTTCAAACCAAAAATAGAGCTCAACATATATAGTTATGTTAACACATACCATCACTGACTAGATCAAGGAGGGCCATTGATGGGAAGTGATATCACATAGGCCGCGATATCGCGTATGTGATCTCGAGTCTTTCCTTGCGATATCGCATACGCAATATTGCAGCCCGCCGCCAGTTCTATAAATAAGAGGCGGCTCTCCCTTGTTTCTCCATCTAGATCTAGAGCTTAGCCAAACTCTTGCCATTTTTCCATCCCAGAGTTAAAATAATTTCCATGTGCCCGCAGTAGGAGTCCCAAAGTGAACGGATCTTTATTCGAGAAAATATTGTACCTGAGCACACGTTTGTGTACGGAAATAAAGACGAACTTTTGGATAAACCTTGCAGTGCATGGACTAAGCTAAATAGGACTTTAATTATTGTGAAATGTTTAAGTGCTTTATTAGTTAATTAAATTTCTCTCAACCCTTAACTCCTAGCTAAGTGCATTCAGTACGACCGCTTCGAGCACGTGCGTTATGCTTGGTAATCCCAGTAACGAATAGCGTTTGGTAATCCCAGCAGTGTTGCATTGGTTCAGGGTGTGAAATGACAAGTGGGAACAGATACTGATGCTAGGGTAATTAAGGCTTAGTTAGTTAAAGTAAGTTACTTAGTCTCTTCACCCTTTCCCTCATTAGCATAAGCGATAAAAACATAAAAGGTATAAAAATCATGTACCTCAAGTTCACTTAACCATACAACTGTGACAAATACAAATGAGCTTGGGAAGACAATGACTGATTAACCTTAGGTGTTCCATAAGGCGTGTAGGCACTTATTTTGTGGAGTTTGATCAGATCACGTGTGTAACGCTCGTATTTGTATGGTTGAGTGTAGGGGTACCTCACCACTCATCATTAGCACTGTTGCCAGGGACTAAGTTGTTTGTGCACTAAGTAGAACATAGGAAATCATCCACATCATTGGGAGGCTTAAACGAACCCTTAGGGTTAATCAGAAGAAAATTTAAACAATGGTCAATAGCACACCAACAAGATAACAATGTCTTCTTCTTCTCATAAAAGCACTTCACCACCTAGGGATCACACAAGAGACAGTAGGTAGCACAACATACATAACCAAGAATCGCGAGTTCCTCAAGAGTATCGAGCAGTGTATACTCATCATGATAAGTATATACCCAATTTTACCTTTATCCTCCATCAGGATGAACAATTGCATTGGCAAGACTTGCAAGGTAACATAGTGTTACCCCTAGATCATGCAGTCCCTAACATGCTCCTTCATGATCTTGCATAGATAGACATGACACAACTATACGCTGAATACGTTGTATGTGATTATGACATAAGGGATTACCATCCCATAGCAGTGCAACGTCAACAGGATGCATAGCAAGAGAGCTGCCACACATCGTTGAAGGGCAAAGGACCCCATAATGCTTTGCCCATCATAAAAGAAATTAGGGGTGGTGAACCTATCTCAATAGGTTCTCCAAAAAATGATGTTCCCCCTTCTAATGATAGTGAGGAGGTGGTGTATCAAAACCTTCACTCCACGATACACAACCATGGTTCAGATGCCCATGAACACCAAGTGTTCAATGAGGGAACACAAACAAATGATAAGGATGGGTAATTTGATCGTCATCACGATCGGGGTCATAGCCACCAAAGAGAAGGTAAGAAACATCATCATGGTGATGGTTCCCCTTCTTCTTCATCTTTATCGCATGATTCACCCTCTCCTTCCACATCAAAACGCAGTTACAAAGAGCCCAACCATGAGAATAAGGGTAAGCATAGTGAGAACCCTCGACGAGAGAGTCGAGAGAGAGGACAAGGGCATTCGAGAGAATCAAGGCATGGAAGAAGGGAAAGTAGGGAACCACGTAGGCATCATAGACGCCATGAAAGGAATGACAATGATGAACCCCTACTTGCCACCCAAAATATGTTAGACATTATGGAGGCTGTGAGTATACCTACAAGGCACCAGAAAGATAGCCGGATCAAAAGACTAGACATGAATAATATCCCACGATTTGAAGGGGGATACAACGCTGATCCAAAAAATCACTTACAAACATTTCACGATGCCTGTGCCTTGCAGAATATTGAAAACGAGTGGAAAAAATTAAATTTGTTCCCAAGGTCACTCATAAAAGAAGCGGAAAGCTGGTACCGGTCCTTAGAATCGAAAACCATTAGGAGGTGGAGTACGATGTTAGAACTATTCAACGATAAATATCAAATGTACTCCAGAGTGTCCAACTTGCAGAAAAAGATCCAAGGATGGAAGTAGGGTAATCACAAACCCTTGGATGTTGCCATGGGCCGATATTATGCACTACTACATCGTTGCTCGGGCCATGGTTACACACAACGGGATCAACTACACCATCTCATAGATGGGCTAAGACATGAAACTAGGAGAATCCTCGGGACATATGCCCAAGGGAGATTATCTAAACTTAGATCCCATGAAGTTCATAGATTTTTGGAGCAAGTAGCTAAGGAAGAAGGAGAGCTACGGAAAAGAGAAAGTGCAGAGGAGTATAATTGCGATCCTTCCCTCTGAAAGAAGGGAGTAAGATTCTGTGAGGAGGAGCATGAGTCACCACTCAAAGAGTTGGTGAGTAGGAAAACCTTGCCACTTCAAAAATTAACAACAGAAGTGTCAGCTAAGGTAGATCAAATGTGGGAATCCTTACATAGTAGATTTGAAACTATTTTGAAAATTGTAGAGGAGTCTAAGAAGTGAAGTAGTGACCATGATAAGAAAAAGAAGAGGGATTTGGACCATGCATGTAAGAAAGGTAAGGGTAAAATGACTATCACCGATGAGGTTGTGGATTCCAATACGGATGATGATGATGGATGTGAGATCTACCAATATGACCATCCTAAGGGATGTTGCCTGATAATCTCACATCTGCAAGAGTTTGGGATGTATGCACTCAACCCAAGACTTAACAAACGGCAAGCACACCATCGGTTACCTTATCCCCAAGGTAACTCAAGGCAGTTTCACCAATTGTTAACGTATTATCCAAGTGGAACTTTTCCACAACCTATGGAGCAACACTAGTAGTGGCAATACCCACAGTCATGGGGGATGCCACCGCCTAGATAACAATACCCTTACCAGCAACCAGACCCGTATGGCTATTACGTGCAGTAGCCAGTTTCTCCAAGTGACTCTATGGGTCACATAACCCCACAACGTCACTACCAAGTTTGGGAGTATTTTAGGACTCCCTCTCCTAGAAGAGACACTCCATATGCATACCATCCTCCGAATTCGTACGGATCTCTTACGCCGATAGTTCCACTACCACCCGTTCCAACGATGCAAGGGGAACTCCCCACTCAACCGTAGCAACATAATGCTATGAGAGATGTAAACCTTCAACCTGCTGCTAGTTCTAACAACAATATAAAGAGAAGACCTTTCTTCAAAAGCAAAAGCCCAAACAAGCTCTCACAACCACAAGTGGTTGAGTCTCTAAACGTTTCTCCATCAATTAAGGCTTCGGAGCTCCCTTTAAACCAACAACAGAGCTCAACACATACGATTATGTTAACACATACCATCATTGACTGGATAAATGTGGAACACCTTCCCAGGAAACTATTTGATCTCTAAAGTTCCTAAATCTACCTCCAAGTTGCTGGGAATGAACTATGTAAGGCTCTTCTTAACTCAGGTTCCGGAGTCAACTTAATATCGCAAGAAATGTATAAAGCCTGGAGCCTGCCTCCACTCAAGAAGAGCAATATTCAATTAGAGATGGCAGACCAGTCCATCACTGTCCCCTTGGAAATTGTGGAGGACATTGTTACCACTATGTGTGGTTGGTCATACCCAGCTGATTTCCTAGTAATAGAAGTCAAAAATAATAAAGGAAACTTCCTAATTATAATGGGGAGGGCATGGCTCAGTACCATAAATGCATGCCTAGGAATCTGTGATCTTTCCCTAGAAATATCCAAGGAAAATATTTATGGAAAGATCGAAAAGAAGAAAGTTCCATCCATCACATACAGTGATACTGAGGGTGATGATGTACAGGAGTGCTCAACATTACCTGTATGCAACCGATGTGCCCAAGAAACTCAGATACAAAGGTGCCTGTATGTAGCAACCACACAATAAGAGAACACCTAGTGGTTGACAGCTAATCAAGAGAGCAACCCACCAATATGCATGGAACTAACTGGGGGAAAAACTTGCAACCACAATGAAAGTATAGATACATTGGAGTATGAGTGTCGCCAACTTCCAACCCTTAATCTAAAAACATCAATTAGGAGAAGTTGGGCACTTTTAAAAAATTCAAATAAGCGCTCATTATTTTAGATCTCTCCCTTTCAATTTAGTCATGGGAGAGATGGCCACCTATGCTAATCAATTAAGGCCCTCAATTCCTTTTATATTTTTTTTTGCACAATTTTTTTTACAAATTTCTTTAACTTTTCTTGTTTTTATTTTACAACATCATTTGTACTTTTTCTTTTATTTGTGTGTGTGTGTGTGTTATCTATTTTTTTAAGTTTGTCATGCAATAAGTGCTCTTAATGATGGTATGAACTATTTTATATTGGTTGCTAATGTTTGGTTTTTACCTTTAAGCTATGATGTTGATACTAAGGTATGGTTCTTTTGATATAGTAGCCAATGAGTCCACATCATCCATACATCCATAAATCTCTATGGTCTCTCTTGGCTTGGAACTATACAGTCCCTTTCTTCAAAATAATAAGAACTATCAACGAATTGGTGACTGGGCATTTCTCAAACTAAGGAAGGACTCAAGGATTGAAAAGGGTGTGGCTTCAAGGAAACTTGAGGCATTTGTGTTGGCCACTCTCTTGGGTGCTTGGATGTTTTCTTCTTGAGTTTTCTTACCATTTCGACGTTACCCAATTATCGGGAAGCTGAGTGAATAAAAATAAAAATAATAAGTCTTTGTATGGTGTGGTTCTCACAGAAAAAAAAACATAGTGAGAATCCAAAGCACACCCTTTAGATGAAATAATCATCTAGGCTACAAGCATTGGTTATGGAAGTAAAAACATGTTCCCTCTAGCTAAGGCCCTTCCTTGCTTCCTACTTTCTCCTCCCTTGTTTCGTCGGAATGGTAGTGGCTCTTTGAGGGATGCATTTTTGTTACTTCAAGTGGATGGATTGGTCGAATGTATTAATGCGAAGTCATTGGATGTGGTTTGTTTGAGGCTGGACTTGGAATGGGATCTACTAAGTCACATTAATCATTAAATACACAAGGGGTTGTACACCACCTTGTTCTTGAGACTCCATTCCATTCTCTTCTTTCCATCATTCTTTCTCCATTATTCATCTCATTACCGGTTGTATCATTAGTGTATATTTTGGTTGATGCATTATTTTCTTTGTGGTAAATTCTTATGGTTAAGACTGAAACTCTTGTTCCAAATGACATTCCCAGAGCCTATGAACTCTATGAATGTGGGTTTGTCAGGGCATTAAGGACATGAGCCTACTTTGGGGAGGACCCACTAGCATTCCTATTTTGTGAATCCATTAATTTCTTTCCCTTAAACATTTCCACAATCACCATTTATTTTGTTCATCTCCATCTTTGACATCCATTTTATCAATGTTGCCGTTGTTTCTTTTTCTCCATCTTTCTTATTCCTTTTCTTTCTCCATTCTATCGCTATTGGAGGTTCACTCTTAGTCATGGGGGTCCTGACCCAATTTTTTCGATTTTCTCCTAATCCCTACACCTTCAGTAGCCACCAATATTATATCTCCAGAATTCACAATCAGCCATACCACAACTCAGCCAAAAGACCTTTCACCGAAGCAAGGTATCAATTGCATTGTGCTTCATTTACCCTTGCTAATATAATATTGTGTTGTGTGTGCAAATGGCAATCATACAACAACGGATTGGACCTGGAGGGAACACTTGGAATGGATCGGTGCTAAAGCAGTTATGCAAGGAACAAGATTGATGGCATGCTTACTGATGGATAACGAAAGGTGCAATCTTGGCATTGGCAGCATCAGACTTCTTCTCTCTTCTCTCTTCTCTCTTAGCTACCAAATAAGGCCTAATGTCAAATGTATAAAGTGTTCACTTTTGTTGTCATGAACACCAGTTTTGTCATGTTTTGTAATGATGATCCATTCACATATAATCCCATTCACC
This sequence comes from Gnetum montanum, assembly GCA_015680685.1. Classification (NCBI taxonomy): domain Eukaryota; kingdom Viridiplantae; phylum Streptophyta; class Gnetopsida; order Gnetales; family Gnetaceae; genus Gnetum; species Gnetum montanum. The sequence goes on from MNCI01031144.1 coordinate 55,553, forward strand.
ATTAGTTCCATTCAAGTCAATAATCCCATACCTTCCCAATATTTTGTAAGGAATTGAAAAATGAGTTTTTATTTAGTCATGGGGGTATGATGGGACGCGATATCGCATAGGCCACGATATCGCGTATGCGATATCGCAGCCTGCCACCAGTTTTATAAATAAGAGGTGGCTCTCCCTTGTTTCTCCATCTAGATCTAGACCTTAGTCAAACTCTTGCCATTTTTTCATTCTAGAGTTAGAATAATTTCCATGTGCCTATAGTAGGAGTCCCAAAGTGAACGGATCTTTATTCGAGCAAATATTACACCTGAGCACACGTTTGTGTACGGAAATAAAGATGAACTTTTGGATAAACCTTGCAGTGCATGGACTAAGCTAAATAGGACTTTAATTATTGTGAAATGTTTAAGTGCTTTATTAGTTAATTAAATCTCTCTCAACCCTTAACTCCTAGTTAAGTGCATTCAGTACGACTGCTTTGAGCACATGCGTTACGCTTGGTAATCCCAGTAATGAATAACATTTGGTAATCCCAGTAGCATTGCATTGGTTTAGGATGTGAAATGACAAGTGGGAACAGATACTGATGCTAGGGTAATTAAGGCTTAGTTAGTTAAAGTAAGTTACTTAGTCTCTTCACCCTTTCCCTCATTAGCATAGGCGATAAAAACATAAAAGATATAAAAATCATGTACCTCAAGTTCACTTAACGATACAACCATGACAAATACAAGTGAGCTTGGGAAGACAACGACTGATTAACCTTAGGTGTTCCATAAGGCATGTAGGCACTTAGTCTATGGAGTTCGACCAGATCATGCGTGTAATGCTCATATTCATATGGTTGAGTGTAGGGGTACCTTGCCACTCATCAGCCACCTTCCTAGGAAATTCTCTGATCTTGGAAGTCCCTTGATTTATCTCCAAGTTGCTAAGAATGAACCTTGTAAAGCTCTTCTAGACTTAGGTTCTGGAGTCAACTTGATATCGCAAGAAATGTATAAAGCCTAAAACTTGCCTCCGCTAAAGAAGAGTAATATTTGTTAGAGTTGGCTAACCAGTCCATCATTGTTCCCTTGGGACTGGTGGAGGACATCGTTACCACGGTGTGTGGTTGGTCATACCTAGCTGATTTCCTAGTAATACAAGTCAACAATGACAAGGGGACTTCCCAATAATGATGGGAAGGGCATGGCTAAGTACCGTGAATGCATGCCTAGGAATCCGCAATCTTTCCCTCAAAATATCGTAGTAAAAAACTTATGGGAAGATCGAGAAGAAGAAAGTTCCATGCATCACATACAGTGATATAGAGGGTGATGGCGTACAGGAATGTTCAACATTGCTTGCATGCAACTGGTGTGCCTAGGAAATCAACATACAAAAGTGCCTGTATGTAGCAACCACACAACAAAGAGACACCCAGTGGTTGACAGCTAATCAAAAGAGTAAGTCACCAACATGCATGGAACTAACTGGGGGACCAACTTATAGCCACATCGAAAGCATAGATACACTGGAGCAAGAGTGTCGCCAACTTCCAACCCTTAACCTGAAAACATCAATTGGGAGAAGCTAGACACTTCTAAAAAATTCAAACAAGCGCTCACTATTTCAGATCTCTCCCTTCCAATTCAGTCATGGGGGAGATGGCCACCTATGCTGATCATTTGCAGCCCTTAGTTTCTTTTTAAGTTTTTATTTTACACATTTTTGTTTTACAAATTTCTTTAAGTTTTCTTATTTTTGTTTTGCAACATTGTTCATACTTCCTCGTTTATTTGTGTGTTTATCTATTTTTGTTTTTGTTTTGTTTTGTTAAGTTTTTCACTTAATAAGTGCTCTGATGGTGGTTTGAACTGTATTCCATTGATTGCTAATGTTTGATTTTTACCTTTAAGTTATGATGTTGATACTAAGGTATGGTTCTTTTGATATAATAGGCAATGATTCCACTTCATCTATACATCCATAAATTTCTATGGTCTCTCTTGGCTTGGAAATGTACAGTCCCTTACTTAAATAATAAGAACTATTAACGAATCAATGACTGGGCATTTCTCACGCTAAGGAAGGACTCAAGGATTGAAAAGGGTGTGACTTTAAAGGGATTTGATGCATTTGTGTTGGCCATTCTCTTGGGTGCTTGGATGTTTTCTTCTTGGGTTTTCCTTACCATTCTGATGTTGCCCCATTATTGGGAAGCTGAGTTAATAAAAATAATAAGTCTTTGCATGGTGTGGTTCTCATGCAAAACACAAAAAAAAAAAGAAAAATAGTGGGAATTCAAAGCACATCCCTTAGATGAAATAATTATTTGGGCTACAAGCATTGGTTATGGAACTAAATAAAAATGTTCCCTCTAACTAAGGCCCTTCTCGCTTCCTACTTTCTCCTTGTTCGTTTCATCGGAATGGTGGTGACTCTTTGGTGGAGGCATTCATGTGTACTTCAGGTGGATGGATTGGTTGAATGTATTAATGCAAAGTCACTAGATGTGGATTTTTTAAGGCTGGATTTGGAATGAGATCTACTAAGTCACATTAACCATTAACACATAAGGGGCTATACATCACCTTGTTTTTGAGATTGCATTCCATTCTCTCCTTACCATCCTTGTTTCTCCATTTTTCACCTCATTGCCGGTTGTATCAATAGTCCATATTTTGGTTGATGCATTGTTTTCTTTTTGGTAAACTCTTATGGTTAATACTTTAACTCTTGTCTCCAAATGACATT
>MNCI01031144.1:72108-117140 GCA_015680685.1 Gnetum montanum
GAGACCATAGAATTTTATGGATGTATGGATGAAGTGGACTCATTACCTGTTGTATCAAAAGAACCATACCTTAGCATCAACATCATAACTTAAAGGTAAAAACCAAACACTAGAAATCAATGGAATACAGTTCATACCACCATCAGGAGCAGTTATTAGGTGACAAATCAAACAAAATAATCAAACACATAAAGAAATGAAAAAGTATAAATGATTTTGTAAAACAAAAATAAGAAAAGTTAAAGAAATTTGTAAACAAAAATGTGTAGAACAAAAATTTAAAAAGAACTAAGGGCCTCAAATGATTAGCATAGGTGGCCATCTCTCCCATGACTGAATTGGAAGGGAGAGATTTGAAATAGTGATCGAGATCATCCTCTCTCAAATGTGCTATGTGCATAGATCATTCTAGATTCATGATAAGGGTTGGTTGGTTGCACACATACTAGTATTCTTCTATTGGAGTACTCATTTGGATTTTCTAAGAGTTTCCAACTTCCCTCGATTGGTGGTTTCAGATTAAGGGTTGGAAGTTGACGACACTCTTGCTCCAGTGCATCTATGCTTCCTTCATGGGTGCAAGTTGGTCCCCCAGTTAGTTCCATGCATATTGGTGGGTTGCTCTATGGATTGGCTGTCAACCACTAGGTGTTCTCTTGTTGTGTGGTTGCTACATACAAGCACTTTTGTATGTTAACTTCTTGGGCACACTGGTTGCATGCAGGAGATGTTGAATGCTCCTGTACGTTATCACCCTCTATATCACTGTATGTGATACATGGAACCTTCTTCTTCTCAATATTTTTATAAGTATTTTCCTTAGATATATCCAAGGAAAGATTGCGGATTCCTAGGCATGCGTTCACGATACTTATCCATGAACTTCCCATTATTAGTAAGAAGTCCCCCTTGTCATTGTTGACTTGTATCACTAGGAAATCAGCTGGGTATGACCAACCACACACAATGGTAACGATTTCCTCCACAAATCCCAAGGGAACAGTGATGGACTGGTCAGCCATCTCTAAGCGAATATTGCTCTTCTTTAGAGGAGGTAGGTTCCAGGCTTTATACATTTCTTGCGATATCAAGTTGACTCCAAAACCTGAGTCAAGAAGAGCTTTACGTGGTTCATTCCCAATGACTTGGAGGTAGATTAAGGGACTTCCAGGATTAGAGAGTTTCCTGGGAAGGTGGTCCACCTTGATCTAGTCAGTGACGGTATGTGTTAACATAACCGTATGCGTTGAGTTCTGTTGTTGATTTGAAGGGAGCTTCGAAGCCTTAATTGATGGAGAAGAGTTTAGAGGCTCAACCGCTTGTGGTTGTGAGAGCTTGTTTGGGCTTTTGGTTCTGAAGAAAGGTCTTCTCTTTGTATGGTTGTTAGAACTAGCAACAAGTTGAAGGTTTACAGCTCTCATAGCATTGCGTTGCTGCGGTTGAGTGGGGAGTTCCCCTTGCATTGCTGGAGCAGGCAGTAGTGGAGCTATTGGTGTAAGAGTTGCAAGTGGATTCGGAGGATGGTATGGATGTGCTGTGTCTCTCCCAGGAGAAGGAGTCCTATAGTACTCCCGAGCTTGGTAGTGACGTTGTGGGGTCACATGACCAACAAAGTCACTTGGAGAGATTGGCTGCTACACGTAATAGCCATATGGATTTGGTTGCCGGTAAGGGTATTGTTGCCTTGGCGGTGGCATCCCCCATGACTGTGGGCATTGCCACTGCTGGTGTTGCTTCATAGGTTGTGGTGGAGTTCCACTTGGATAATATGTTAACGGTTGGTGGAATTACCTCAGGTTACCTTGGGAATAAGGTAACCGACGGGGTGCTTGCTGTTTATTAAGTCTTGCGTTGAGTGCATACACTCGAGACTCTTGCAGATGTGAGATTATTGGGCAACATCCCTTAGGATGGTCATATTGGCATATTTCACATCCACCATCATTATCTGTATTCAAATCCACAACCTCTTTAGTGATAGCTAATTTACCCTTACCTTTGTTACGTGCATAGTCTAAATCCCTCTTCTTTTTCTTATCATGGTCACTACTTCACTCCTTAGACTCCTCTATGATTTTTAAAACAATTTCAAATCTACTATCTAAGGAGTCCTAGATTTGATCTACCTTAGCCGACACTTCTGTTGTTAATTTCTGAAGCGGCAAGGTTTTCCTACTCACCAACTCTTTGAGTGGTGACTCATGCTCCTCCTCACAGAATCTCACTCCCCTCTTTTGAAGGGAAGGATCATGGTTATACTCTTCCGCGCTTTCTCTCTTACGTAGCTCTCCTTCTTCCTTAGCTACTTGCTCCAACAATTTATGAACCTCATGGGACCTAAGTTCAGATAATCTCCCTTGGGCATATGTTCCAAGGGTTGTCCTGGTTTCATGTCTTAGCCCATCTATGAGATGACGTAGTTGATCCTGTTGTGCGTAACCATGGCCCAGGCAATGATGTAGCAATGCATAATATCGGCCCATGGCAGCATCCAAGGGTTCATGATTACCCTGCTTCCATCCTTGGATCTACTTTCGCAAGTTTGACACTTGGGAGTACATTTGATATTTATCATTAAATAGTTCAAGCATCGTACTCCACCTCCTAATGGTTTTCAATTCTAAGGACCGGTACCAGCTTTCTGCTTCTTTTATGAGTGTTCTTGGGAACAACTTTAATTTTTGCCACTCATTCTCAATATTCTGCAAGGCACATGCATCGTGAAATGCCTGTAAGTGATTTTGCAGATCAGCGTTGTATCCTCCCTTAAATCATGGGATATTATTCATCTCTAGTCTCTTGATCCGATTATCTTTTTAGTGCCTTGTAGGTATTCTAATGGCCTCCATTATGTCTAACATGCTTCGGGTTGCAAGTAGGGGTTCTTCATTGTCATTTCTTTCATGGCGTCTGTGATGTCTACGCGGTTCCCTACTTTTCCTTTTTCCATGTTGTGATTCCCTAAAATGCCCTCGTCCTCGCTCTCGACTCTCTCGTCGAGGTTTCTCATTTTGCTTACCCTTATCCTCATAGTGAGGTTCCTTAGGACTGCGTCCTGATGTTGAAGAAGAGGGTGAATGTTGTGATGAAGGGGAAGAGGAAGGAGAACCATTGCCATGACGATGTTTCCTACCTTTCCTTCGGTGATCTCAACCCTGATCATGATGACGATCAGAATGCTCGTCCTTATCTTGTGTTTGTGTCCCCTCATTGAACACTTGGTGTTCGTGGGAATTAGAACCAGGGTTGTGTATCATGGAGCGAAGGTTCTAATACACCACCTCCTCACTATTGTTAGGAGGAGGAACATCATTTTGTGGAGAACCTATTGAGATAGGTTCACCACCTTTAATTTCTCTTATGACGGGCGAAGCATTATGGGGTCCTTTGCCCTTCAACGATGTGTGGTAACTCTCCTACTATGAGTCTCATTGACGTTGCGCTTCTGTGGGACGGTAGTCCCTTGCATTGTAATTGCATGCAATGTACTCAGCGTATAATTGTGACATGCCTATTCATGCAAGGGCAAGAAGGAGCATGTTGGGGGCAGCTCTGTCTGGAGGCAACACTATGTTACCCTTCAAGTCTCTCCAACGCAGTTGTTCATCTTGATGGAAGACAAAGGTAAATTCAGGTATATATTCATCATGATGAACATATACCACACCAAATTGTTGAGGAACTGGCAAATTTTTGGTTATGTGCGTGGTGCCATTGACTTTCTCTAGTGTTGGTCCTAGGCGGTGAAGTGCTTTTGTGTGGAGAAGAAGAAATTTTTGTCTTATTCGGTGTGCTGTTTACCGTTATGTTGTTTTTCTCTTGATTAACCCTAAGGGTTCGTTTTAGCTCCCAACGATGTAAATGATTTACTATGTTCTACATAGCACACAAACAACTAAGTCCCTGGCAATGACGCCAATGATGATTGGCGAGATACCCCTACACTCAACCATATGAATACGAGTGTTACATGCACGATTTGGTTGAACTCCAAGGACTAAGTGCTTACGCGCCTTATGGAACACTTAAGGTTAATCAATTGTTGTCTTCCCAGACTTACTTGTATTTTCACGATTGTATGGTTAAGTCTGAGGTATATGATTTTTATAACTTTTATCTTCTTATCGCCTATGCTAAGAGAGGAAAGGGTGAAGAGACTAAGTAACTAACTTTCAACAACTAAGCTTTAATTGTCCTAGCATCAGTATCCATTCCCACTTACCGTACACACCTTGAACCAGCGCAACGCTACTGGGATTACCAAACGCTATTCGTTACTGGGTTACCAAGCGTAGCACACATGCTCGAAGCAGTTGTATTGAATGCACTTAACTAGGAGTTGAGGGTTGAGAGAGATTAATTATCTAAGAAATCATTTAAGCATTTAACATTAATTAAATCCTATTTAGCTTAGTCCATGCACTGCAAGGTTTATCAGAAAGTTCGTCTTTATTTTATTTTCGTACACAAATGTGTGCTCAGGTACAATTTTCTCGAATAAAGATCCATTCACTTTGAGACTCCTACTACGGGCACATGGGAATTATTCTATCTCTAGAATGGTAAAACTGCCAGAGTTTTGTTAAGGGTCTAGATCTAGATGATGAAACAAGGGAAAGCCGCCTCTTATTTATAGAAAAGGCGATGGGTTGCAATATCGCGTACACGATATCGCAAGGGTCTACGCGATATCGTGTATGCGATATTGTGGCCCATGTGATATCGCGTCCCATCACTTTTGTAATATGAACATCATAACAAAAAGAACAACTTGCTAGTTAAATAAAAAAAAACCCAAAAACTTGACCATTTGGGATGTTTAAACCAAAATAATAGTAATATAGGCACAACCCGAGATATATAGTTCAATTAGAACTTTATAACTTAGTATTGCCCACCAGAATCAAACTCAAGACTTGAGCTTTCAAATCAAGAAACTTCATCATTTAACAAAATTAGGCAACCCAATAACATAACTATGGCAATCATCAATGATATGAAAAAGCATTTGTTAAGAAAAACCATGTGCTAGAAAGCATGCATGCAAGATAGCTAGAAGAGAGTAATTGTATCAATACTCTACATCACTAGTGGATGCATCTTGATGCATTAGGAAGGGAATAATTCTACAAACAATGATAAGAAGGCCAAGGAGGCCCTCATGATGAACCATAAATAAGTGGTCTCTTTCTACTTTTGTGAGTTCATGCTCAAGCTCCTTGGCCAAGAAAGATAACATGCACACTAGGTTTGACAACTCTCCTCAACAAAATCTCCACAAAAAATTGAAATGGTTGTCAAATAAGAACGTAAGTTGAGTGTCCAAGGAAAAACACCTAATTAGCTACCTTGCAAACTCTTCCCACGGTAAGGGAACCATTGTATCACACCTTTTTATTAATATATTATTTTTTTCATCATTTGCAAATAAAAATCCTTTATTAATTCATGTCATATATGGGATCATAATTGTTATATTTTAAAAATAAAATCTAATTATGTTTTTATGAGAAGGAATTAGACCTCCAAAATAATGAATAATAAATAAAAATATTCAAAGGACATTAGATCATTAATATAGAAGGGAGAATCTAAAGAAGAAGCCCAATTGTTTTCAAGTAATAAATCCTAAAAAGCTTTTCTTTCCAATGATAGGGTTGCTCAAGTGTTTAGCTCATTATCTTTTGGTAGGTAATAACTTATTAATTCAACTTACACTTGAGGCATCAAAATATTCCTTTATAATTCTTCTAAATTATCACGAGTTTTTACTTCTTATTAAAGGCTTCCTTGTAAAGGAAAGAAAAAACCTAAGATAGGTACACCTCATGATATATAGTCCAATTAGAACTTTAAAACTCAACATTGTTCCCCAAAGTCAAACCATGACTTGGATCTTCCAAATTAAGAATCTTACCATTAGGCTAACACCTTATTGTTTTTCTTAAAGATTTAGTAAAATGACCTATAGTCAATTCTTGCATAAAAATAATCATATAAATATTTTACAAACTTTTTGAATTTTTACTTTAAAGGTTCATTCATAAAACATGCAAGAAAGACATAACATTCATCTTCAAGAGCTTTTGACATCCATAGCTAACATACATGCTTCTCTCTAGGAAATGCGTCTCCCATTTTTAATCTTAAGTCATGAGAACTTAATCTAAGTTTACTTAAAAGGTTACAAAGCTGAAGTGGAATGCTAGCAGGAAGATAGGTTATTACTAAATTGATATAATTTCTTCAAATTTGTTTTACCTTCTACATTCAACCAAATCTTCTACAATACTTTTCTAACTTGAGATATTCCATTTATTTGACCATAGTATCCCTTTAAATACCACTTTTTTTTTTGTTTTGTCAAGATAATTTTAGAATACTTTGAATTGTTATATTACCAATATATTTTAGGATAAGCAATGAACTAACATATAGCTTAAGCTTCCATGGGTAACCTATCATACTTCAATATGGAACATCATATAATAAGAAATTTACTCACCACTAACATCCTACACTAGCCTAGAATGTCTAATTATTGGCTTACCTTGAAAAAAAAAATAGAAATCAATATCTTCACTTTTAATTTATCAAGCATATTACTAATTATTACATTATCCTAAAAGAAAGAAAGAAGTAAATAAAGAAATCTATATCTTCTTCTTCAATTCATTTAGGAAAAAAACTTTGCATCCTTTGAATAGCTTTCCAACTTTTTTCACTATGGCCTGGTTTAGTTGAGAGGCCACTACCCGTCCCATATCGGTAACACAATATTATATTGCGTGTCTAACACTACAGTGAGGGTATCGGTAACGCAATATTATATTGCGTCCGTAACACTAGGGTAAGATTAGTGTCCATAACGATTCACCAACGGCAGCCGTTGGACACGATCCACACGTAGTGGCTGTCAACCATAACCATGCCCAGAGGCCGCTACTTGGAAGAGCTCCGTTGTCAAGCGCACGGTGACCACGACCAGGCGGGACGGCTGCAACATGAGGTTGCATAGGATGGTTTCCATGTTGGAATCAGCGGTGGGGGAAGGTGGCACTGGCGCCCAGTCATTGAGGTGGGCATTGGCCTCGAACTCGCCACCACCAACGTCTGTGGCCTTTGCCATGTTGCCCATGGTTGTGTCCGGAGCGAGCAATGATGACAACGAAGACGCTGCTGCAACTACTGATGGTGCCAACAGTGCCATTTGCAGCAGCAGAACCGTCGTCATCCACGGCAGCACGACGTGAAGCCCACCAACATGGTGTTGGACGACGCCATGCATGCGCGCCTCATGGATTTTAGAAACAAGTGCAAGAGTACATGGAAACAACATTTCAGTTGTTTTTAAGAATGTAGATTAGTGGAGCATGAATAGATTGCCATTACCTAAAAATAGACATTGAGATAAATCAACATCCCATACTTGGAAAGAATATGGGGATTTTGTTCAGATAACATACTCGAGGATGAATAGCATATCCTCCTCCACTGGCTCTTTACCGAGTTTCCTTAAAGAAAAGAAATAATAAGAGTGAAATTTTACCATTATTGCTGCCTAAAAGGACATTTAGAAAAGCTTTGTTTCTTAAGTGTAATAATAATTTTGGCTTTAATTTCAAGTTTTGGTTTTAGAAGCATCTCTTCTCTTGAATAGATTCTTGGTGGCCATAATGCAATTTTGAATGCCTATTTTGATACACTCGTAGTCCTCATTCAAATAGGAATACAAATGAGTTTTCTATTGATCTTTCTCTTACTTTGGGTAAATTCTAGCAGGCATGGAGTTAAAATTATCCTGATCCTTTGAGGTATCTAAGTCGCTTGATATTTAAATATCCTTGATAGATACATGCACTTTATTTTGATTACAACTATAGCATAGACAGATGCCATAGCCTGAACATATATTTTTACATTGTCCCCAGATTGACACATGTCTTAGCATACCCCTTAAAATCAAATCAATGATGATGAATGTAAACTAGAAATGGAGCAATATTGAAATTCATATTTAAAAAATATGAGACTGAGCATCTTTCTTTAGAAGGGAACTATCTCTTTTAGATTAGTAACAAATTTTAAATGACATTTTTCTTCAAAATAACGTGGATTCCATTTTGATTTTTTCTTTCTAATCCAAAAAATATTAGCAACATAAAATATTTTGAAGTAGATAAAGAAATAATTGAATGCTGTCATCACCCTTTATACTTCATGTTATTAATAAATACATAGCATATTAGATATCCTAGAGGAATAACTGCAAAAAATTAAGGAAGATTTTTAAAATGAAATTCAAAAGCTTTGGAATCCAAGTATGAGTCTTACAAAAACTCTAATTATAGTTACCTTAAATAATAAACAATAGTTTGATGAAGAATGTAAGACAACTAGAATTTGATTAAAGACTCAGAAGTCACCATAGACTATCAAGTCATATGAAAATCTAACTTGAACTAAGAAGAGGGAATTTATCAAACATAGAAAAAATAGTTTATTAGAAATAATAAAGAAAGATCCCAAATGTTTTTGGCATTCCTTTTAAAGTAAGAGAAGAACAAACTATGCTTTCGTTCTCAAAGATATTGAAAACTTTTATCAAGATTTGTTTCATAGTGATGATAGAATAGAAGATTTTTGTAAAACAATGATAACACATTATTTATTTCTTTTGATGACACAAAGTAAGGGATAAAAAATTGGCATTAGGAAAAGTTGATGAAATACCTCATAACTTAGTAGGAAACATGAACGTGAGACATGGAAATAAACCAAAGCAGTAATATGGTCATAGTGAGCAACTTACATGGAAGTCAAAATTACAACTAAATTAACATTTATATCCAAATGAGGATAGAATTCAAATAACTAGTATTATTTTGTCTACAAGAAAATCCATCATTAATTGAAAAACCATAAGTCTAAGACATAAAGATAAATAAAATACATCTCTAATTCTTCTTGTACACCTAAATTAATAGTGCACAAAAGAATCACTAAATAATCTACAAACCTACATCTTGAATAGTTAACACTTAAAGCTTCTCAAGCTTCACACAAACTACTAGGAACTTCAAGACTAAATGTAAAACATTCAAGAGGATGTCTGGCTAAACGATTGAGTAGGGAAGCTGATGAGTGGCAAGGTACCCTTATACTTAACCATACGAATACGAGCGTTTACGCATGATCTTGTCGAACTCCACAAACGGACTAGTTGTGAGATCTAGATAGTTACTCATTGATCGTAGTTCACTGTCTTCCCACCTAGACTAGTATTTGCTTTGTCACGTATAGTTTAGTCTAGAGTGAGGTGTATGATGTGTTTCCTATCACTATGCTACTCCTAGGGACAATGGAAAATAACTTTGTTTTAAGCTAAGAGGGAAAGAGTGAAGAAAGTCTAAGCTAGCCTAAGTGCGATGAGCATTCATCCCTTAATCATCCGTACATAGATTGGACCTCATGTGCTACTATTGGGATTACCAAGCGCATGTCCTAGGTACACTACTAAGATACCAAGTAGTTACACTTAAATGCTTGTGATTAAGTTGTACTCATTCCGCATTTGATAACATGGATAGGAGAGGAAGGTAAAGAGATATTAAGTAAGAAAGCAATAAATAACAGTTAAAACTAAGTGAATGCTGCAATGATGAAGTAATCTCGATCTTTATTGCCGGTCATGTGTGTGTCCAAGTACGTCACACTTGAATAAAGGTTCCGTACAATTACAATCATCACATTGTGGGCATGCACTGGGGAAAGGGTTGAGATGAACTAAAAATTGACAAAAAGATCCTACTCTAACACTAACTTTTCCTATGAATTTTTTTGTGCCCAATTATGTATTTATAGGCTCACATGGGAACCATGATATCGCGTATTCGATATTGCTTGTTAGGCCGTGATATCACATACCCTATATTGAGGGTTCGATATCGGGACTCATTAGACTTGATATCTTGTACTTGATATCAGGGGTTTGATAACAGGGGTTTGATATCAACACCTAGAAAACCATGATTCATTAGAAGCATTACCAAAAATTTCATTAAAATTGATAACTAGGAATTGTTGATCAAAAGATGGTAAGCTAGGGAATTGTGGACAACTGACATCAAGAACAAAATCATCCAAGAAAAATAGGTTGTCATCCACAAGATCTAACAAGTGTTAATTTAACATGCATAAAATTTAACAAGTGTCAAGAGTCTACCCACCACTACCAACAGTCAAAGATTTTGAAGGCTAGCATCATTATACTTTGTGTATCATATGAATTAGTTGACATGTGCACTTTCACAAATTTTCTTATTTGCTTGTTTATAGTTCTATTACACTCTTGGATAGCCATCATAGTCCAACTATGTGCATCTATCTTGAAACCATGATCATTCTAAAGAAGACCTCCTCAAAGGAGAAGATAGCAAGCCCTAACATCTGTTTGTAATCCAAGTTAGGACCAATCAAACATGAAGTTCATTATTGCAATCAAATAAAAAGGACTACATAAAACCATCTTTAGTGCCCCTAATAGCCTACCAATCCCTTAGCCTCTAGTGATATCTCCTCAAGAATAATCACAAACACCAATAGTTGTAAAATTCTCATATTGAGATAAAAGTAGTCATGTGAGCATCACAAATTCTAGATATCAAGAAAATCATTTGGTGTTGGATAACCATGAAACTTAGTAAAGACATCAAAAGGTATAAGACTTTCTAGATTACATCTTACTTAGTGATGGATCCTCACTGACATGTTAGAAAGTTGTAGTTTCGGTCATAGATACAAACCCATGAAAAATCCTAAATAAATTTACAAAAAGTAAATAAAAATGGTGGGAATACAAATATTATGAAAACAAACCCTAGGACAATCTCACTTTGACAAAATAGTCACTCTTCTACCCTAAAATGCACAAATTTCCATATATTTTATGCTTCACTACAAAAACTTGGAATTGCACAAGAACCCACTAGAAAAATCCTAAATAAATTTTTAAAAATAGATAAAAATTAAAAACACATAGAACTCTTCAAGATGAAACTCATGGATCTTTTAGAATTTCAAAATGACTTATCAATTATCTTAAAACCACCAAATTGACAATACCCTAAATAACTGTAGAAAATTTAAAATTAGCATGAAAGCCTCAAGATCCTCAATACTACATCAAAAGATCACAAAACTTAGATGATACTAATGTGCATGGATCAATCTATAAGAATTTTGAGTAATGGAATCCTACCTCTATATCTCATTATTTGCTCATATTTGCTTGCTTGTTCACATAACCTCTGCTACTGCTACATGCTCCTAGCTACTATGGCAACATAAAACCTACTACTACGTGCTCCCAACTACCACTACAATAAAAAATCTCTAATGCTTCACACTCTTTGCAATGCTTATGAACATCGTAGCACTACACTAGCATCTGCACATCTGATTACTATCAAATGTCAAATGTTCATGTGGGTTTTCATGTTCTACTCATAAAAGCACCTCCCCCACTTCTATTGACATGAAACTTCCATAACTAACTTGAGACTTCTTATTGCGGGTATGAGACTTTCTCTCAAATCGAATTAACAACTCATCTAATCTTATCCTATCTTAACTTATGACATAATCATGACTTTCATTTAATCTCATCCTATGTTGACTCATGACATAATAATATCTATAGCTATTTGGAAGCCAAATCATAATTATCATCATCATCATCATCCAAGTTATAACTATCTAATAAAAATATGAGATGAGTTATTTCCAAGATAATGATAAATCATGTCAACTATGCCATATGCCATATAGTGCCCCAACACTATCATTCTATCAATCAAAGATACTTGACTACACAGCCTTATATGGTTAGTGAACATAAGTTTAATAATAAAATAAGAATAGTAAAATAATTAAAACTATCAAATTAATCTAAACTACTAAAATATTAAAGAAAAATAATAAAATAAAATAAACTACACATGTCACACAATGCCATAGTCTTTGCTAACCATTATTAGCACTATTGACAAAGGTTGCCATAAGGTATGAGACATAGGTTCAAATTACAACAACAATTTACGAGGATGCTTAGTTAAGGGATGTTATAGTTATTGATGTAAATAATTTATATGAAGAAATGATTAAATGGGGGGAAGGCCATTAGTATGGAATGCTATATGAAAGAAGTTAAATTTGGCTGTGAAAATGGTTAGAAAAGGAATGGTGCATCAATAAATTTGTTATACTGTTTAAAATAGGTAATACAAGAGATGTAAACAATTATATACTGATTGTAATCAACAATGTTTTTCCTAAGCTTCTATGTACTATTCTAGAATCTATGCTTGGAAAATGGGCTAAATAAAATTAGATATGTACAATTTTCTAGGTAGGATTCAGGTGGCATCATTCTATTATAGATAATCTCATCTCTTTAAAATATTTTATTGATAAAGAAAAAGGTCTACATAAGAAAACTTTTATTTGTTTTGTAGATTTTTTAAAGGTTTATGATTTTGTTATTTGAAGTAAGTTATGAAGGCACTTGGAAAATTTATATGTTCCCATCACATTGTTATGTGCTATTTCAAAACTTTACAAATAGGTATGTATTCAAATTTACAAATTAAAAAAAAAGAATTTTATTTAATAGCTTTTGTTGGTGTTAATGCATGATGTCTTCTTTATCTTACTTTATTTGGGCTTTTTATCGATGAACTTGAAGAGTGGATGCATAAAATTCTAACTCAATTTGTAATTACAATTGGAAGCACTCTTATCAGATTCTTACTCTATATAGATGATGTTGCCTTAATTTTAACTTCAATTGAAGACTTACAACAAATGCTCAATACTCTTGATAATTTTTGTTGGCATTCAAGAATGAAAGTTAATGTCTAAAAAATAAAAATTATGATTTTTGGCATACTTAATAAGATATATAATTTTACAATAGGATATGAATATATGGACATACTTTCCTCTTACAAATATCTTGGCATAGAATGCTCTTACAATTATTAATGGATTTTGAATTTGAATTAAAATGATAACATTTTCATGTTAACTCATATTAATTATCTTAGTTCAAGGTGAGTCATATGATCATCATATTGTTTACCAATTAATAAAACTAATTCAAAATATGGAAATTAACTAATTTATCTAATGAATAAGGATCATCACACAAAGCTAGAGTGCTCATCTCACTAAGTAGGGTCTTGAGAAGGTTGGTAGAATATTAAAATAAATTCTAAACTAACATAGGGTCTTGAGAAGTTTGGTAGAATATTAAAATAAATTCTAAACTAACATACAATGATAAGTGTCCAATTCCTAGTTTTTTGTACACATCCTAAACTCACATACCCACTACTAGGATTACCAAGCATCAAGCTACTAGGCAAATCAAGTAATGTGTTTACTCTAGAAAGTGGTCGTGTTCATTTTGCCATAATTAAAATGCATGAAAATGTAAACATTAATCTAAATTACATTAGAAGTAAATGACATAGAAAATTAAATTCATTTCTAAGTTAGAGTGCTACAATAGAATGGAATCAATCTCGATCTTTATTGCTACTCATGGAATACATCTAAGTACTTTCCACTTAACTAAGGATGTATAATCAACTCATAATTGCTAAAAGAATTAAGAAATAGCACTTATAGAGGTTGGCTACACTATGATTAACTATTGCCATAAATGTGGTAGGTGAATTGTATTTATAGGTATTCATTACAATTGTAATATTGCATTTGTGATAACATTCTAGTTGCGATATTGCACTTGTGATAATGCAAATGCAATATCTCAACTATCTAACTCAATTTTCATGAATCTCAAGACAATGGATATGCCTGAAGTTTCTCAATATATGATACTTCATCACTAATGATTCTTGCTAGTTGTAAATTATAATTCAATATTATTACTTCATACTGATTCAATTTTATTTCTTTATATTTATTGCTTTCCTTGAAATCATTCTCAATTTCTTTATTACTCTTACATTGTTTATGTATATGTATTTTGAAAATATATTAAATGAGAGTTTTTTAAATGTAAATTTAAGCTATTTAAAGAAAGAAAAAAAATATAGGGATTGTTATTCAAAGTGATGGTAACATGCTTGGTTCAAGTTGGAAGACATGGGTTGGAGCCTGGGCACAACCATTTGAAGTGGTTAGGCTTATACTCATCCACTGACCCTTGTAAGACCTTGCTTGGTAAGATGAGTATTGAGGCTTTGGGTGATAATAAAACATAAAAATATGGACATTTATTTGTCATCGCCATAGTTAGTTTTCTATTGTTTCAACATATTAATATGTTAGAAACTATCCTCTTGAAATAATACTAAAAATCAAAATCAATCGGAGCAAATAGAGAGAGATCTTATAGTTTGCCTTGTTACTCTTTAACCTATGGAAACTTGACAATGTTCTTCCTTTCCAATGATATTTTGTGATAGTTTGATTTGGGATTGAGATTTAATTTGGTTACTTATCTTCAACTTCAATTACAATATTAGACTTATGAAGCTTGTGATTGATTTAAGGCTGCTCATATTCATCTTCCTTACATCCATGCATGTAATTTTTTTTCCAAAAATATAATTGGTTGAGAATTGAATATGTAATATTAAGATGTTAACCTATTGCAACGGTTATTTGGCTTTATAAGGAATTGGAACCTTATTTGAAAAACATCATGTTTGATATTAAAAACCCATTATAGGAATGACAAACCATAATGCTTCATTGGCTTGATTTGAAATTTTGCATTATGATATAAAAGTGTTTGTAATAAACAATGACATTATATATAAAAAATTGTTGAGTAACCGAAGGAATTCCCATTTCAAGTGCATTATGCAAAACATGGATGGAATCACAAAATAATTCTACATACTTTTGATGACAACTTTCCCATGCCTAGCATGGGCCATTATTTAATTAGTTCTTCCCCTAAGACGCACTGTCACGATTTGAAGCCATTACATTACTAAAAGCAAATTGCAAAATGAATACGGGCAGTTGAAACAAGAGTTCCCATGCAGCCTCTAAAACATTCATTGTTATCACTTTACTCATCAACCGTCAGTAGACCAGTGATCAAATCCTGGGTAGCAAACGTAAGAACCAAACACACACTCCAACCGCTACCAAGATGACGGCCCAAGCATTTTTCCAAAATCGTTTTATACTCAGCCATTTCTGTATAGATAATTATAAAGTCTGTTTGTTGTGACTCGGTTTCTTCTTAAATTGACATTAGGAATAAAACGTTGAAGGACAGAGAATTGCTTGCCATATCATTGCTTAATTCTAGGTATAAATGATGGAAAGAAACAGTGGGATTGTTTGATTTCGGTCTGCTTTTCAAAGTGTGTTTACATCGTCTGACTTTGTGTGCGGCTACTTGGTGAATGTGTTTTCCCAACGTTACTGGATTACTAAGAGTATCTACCCTCTGTTTTAAATTTCCAACTTAATCTTGCTATCGTCTAAAGCTTAACCTCTTAAGGTTAAAATCGTTCTTAGGTGCAAAACTTTGACAGTTTAATTATGTTCTCCCCAGAATGTAAACTTATTATTACCTTTTTTTTTCTTACATTCATCTCTTTACATGATTCCTACAACTGTAGATCAAACGTCACTTACTAACATCAGTTTCTGCTGGACGATTTTAAGATAGAAAGCCCTTTAAGATGAACGTATGATTTTCGCCTCCGAACTTCTGATTGCTGGACGTTAGTTGACAACTTTCCTTAAACGCAATAGTTTCTGCCCAGTCTTGATGGTCCTTCTGCTGACACCATCCGCTTCATAGTTGCTGCTGTAAAGCCGGAAGTGTCAATTTCAGTAGAAATCAAACTTCGAATTTACATCGTGCAGGGAAGGTTACCTAATCCAGCGAATAACGCTTAAAGGATCTGTTTCTGACGTTTTGTTTACTTCGTCCTCGTTTCACGTCGATTCCCTGTATATCGTGGCCTCAAAACTGCATTTTCTAAAACCATTGGGTGGGCGCGTTAACATGTTTACCGCGTGGCTGTTTGTCATGCCTGCTACCTCTGCTGATTCGCGAAGTCGGTTGTTGCGGTATTAAAGTGCATGCACTGACTAGCATTCAGTGTAGACTCTATTATTTCTTGTTTTTGGGGCCTTGGCACTGCAGCTGGGAGATTTGGTAACTGCCTTCATACTTGTTGCAGTTCTGGCTGGACGCCCGACATGCGCGGCCAGAACCCGAAAGTTTCCTAAGGGGGATTAACGGAAGGTTGCAGGCAGTGGGTGGAGCCGTTTGTGTCAGTGCCTGCTTCATCCTTCAGAAATGGTGGAGGAGAAATTATTCTCCAAAAACGTCTTATTGCAACGGTAAGATTTCAGCTCAGATGTCACCGTCTGCCGCGGACTGGCAAAATGGACATGCGTGTCAGTTTGCATGGACGTGGAGTTAGTCCTCCGTAATCGTTGTTGTTACTCCCGCAGTTGTTTGCCATGCTTAGAGTATGGCTGTTTCATGTCCCTGCGGCGGTGCTCCCTGTTCGGAAATTATTCACCCATTGCACTTTCAAGACCGTTTCCCTGAGAGGTTCTCAGCCTGTGGGCAATATGTTCAGGCTCAGAGGTTGTGGCTGGTCTGCTCGTTTTCTCTCTGGGAGCTTTGGTGTTGCCCTTCAACGTGAATTTCCTTATGCCCACGTGAAAATCTTTCTGTTTTTGTGGGTTCTTCTGCATCCATCTCAGAGGATGAGGAGTGCGATGCCCAAAAACCGGACGAGGAAAGGTTTGCGTTTGTGAAGGGGGGGATTCGAGTTCCCAGGATCATGTGGTTTCTCTGAGAGCACCTAGCCATGGTTATTGTTGCTGAATCTACCAAGGTTGTGGATATCCAGGGACGTAGATGCAAGTCAAAATGAGCTTATTGAGAAATCCGATTTTATTACTGTCAGTTTGTTTGTCATTTCAGATCCGGTTTTATTACTCAGTTTTTGTTAAAGAGTCGGCCGTGATTAGATTTATGGATTTTCCTGAAAATTATAGAGTAATTTCGTCTCAAATTTACAGATTCAATAATGCAACAATCCATACAATCTTTGCTTAATGTTTTAAATTCATGTTCCTGATTAATAATGGCCTAATTAAACTTAATGCATCGTTTTCTTAAAGTTGTTTCTTCTCAACTTAGTGTTTACGCTACAATCCATCGTTGCTATAGTATTATTTTCTATTTTTTTTAAAAAAAACAGAAATCATTTTCTTAAGTTAACAGTTTATTAATCACATAACCCCACATTACCCATCCAGGTGAGACTTCGTACCCCTACGCAGTAGTTTCTCGAAACGAGAGTTTTCTGAGTATTGCTGTAACCGAAATTTTTGCACCAACACATACAACATGGAAAGTCAGATAAGCATCCTTGACTCAATTTTGTTAAAGCATCATTGACTCAATTTTGCTGATGTTTGGGACCTTCTGAAGAGTCTGTGCAACCAAAGAAAACCTTTTACCTGTTGTTGTTGGAGTTAACAGGCTCTACACACACAATGAACGCCCAGGCGGTGATGGTCAACGTTGTTGCCCTGCAACTTCAATGTAAGGTAAGGTAGTGCAAGCAATAGAACGACTATGAGTACTGCCCACACAATGAAGCCCGACGTGAAAGCCATTCTCCACAGCACAACAATACACAACTTAAATAACCTTCGCAAACAGAATGCCGCCAATGCCAAATTGGTTACCATATTTAACATAACATGATGATTTTTGATATAGGTAGATTCTCTCTCCGTTGCTGCTGCAAACCACAAATCAATCAATGTGTTGTGCCCTCCCATTATCGTTAAACGTGTTTGGTAACCTTCAATGTTTCTCTCTTTCTCAACCCTCCAAGAAAGACCGTTCTGAACAAACCTGCCCTCAATCAACTCCGTTTCCAAATTTTCAAAGAGCAAAACAAATTTTCTGCTTTTCCGCTAGCTTGCACTTTTGCAATGCAATATGACTAAATTGAAAGATGCATGAAATATGGCAAGTGCATGTGTACGTTAAGAATAATATAGTGAAAATAAATGTTTTTTAAAAAACATAAAAATGCAAAATAAAATGAAATGAAGGTTTATAATGTGGAAGACTTATAGGATCTATTGGACAGATATTACATTTTTATGAAAAATAAAGATAGACTCTACAAATTGACCAAGCACCAATAGAGGCATTAAAAACAAATCATATAAGCTTTTTGTTATAACATTATAACACTATCTTAAATGGGTAATCATAGCATAAGAAAGAAACATGTGTAACTCATCTTCAAGGGCTCTTCATATGCACAAATTACAAATATGTTGTTCTCGGAGTTGAATCCATCTTCCACTTTTAGTTCTAAGAGGATGAAATCTTAAGTGAAGCTTGCTAATAGCATTCCGATACTTGATGGGAATAGCACCTGAGAGATATTGAGCTTCTACATCTAGTTTATTAGGTCTAATGTGGTGTAAATAAAATTGCCTCTTGCCTTCCACATTTGTTGATGTTTGTATTAAAACCTTCTGCTTGACTAGTTAGCGAATATGCTTAGGATTTTGCTACAAGTCCTTCTAAAAGATATTCCATTTTCTCAACCATTGCATCCTCCCAAGAGATATTCCATTCTCTCAACCATTGCATCTCCTAAAAATACCAACTATGGTCTCACGAATCCTCAAGAACTACTTTAGAGAATTTGTCTTGCCTTGAGATATGCAATTTATGAGTGTATGTAATAAATTGACACAAGGCTTCTCTTCTAAAGTGGGGATGTTATTATAGTGATGAACTTTAAAAATAAACTATATAATAAATAGAAAAATATGAAAAAATTTCAGCTTTATTTATGTAGTTCGACCCTATTCTAGTAGGACAATGCTAAGATGATAATTGGAAAAAAAAAAAGATAAAAAAGTACTAAAGAGGTGAAACTTTAGCATAGTATTATAGATTTCGTTTAATTGTTCTAGTGATGTCTTTGTAATTTTTCATCCTTATAACCAATCCTATGAAACTTCCAAAAAGAATTAGACCTTCCTTCTTTTAGAAGCACCCACTCAAGTCTTCACTTCCTACTAAGGTTTTTTTATTTAGAAATATAAATGCATTCAAGGTCATAGTTGAAGCATAAGCTATTGTGTGATATCATCTTAAACTAACAAAGAAAGAAACATCCTCAAGAGTTAACTTTGTACTAATTCTTATAAAAAAAAAAGTTAGTTAAAGACCATAGGGACAAAAGAAACTCTATGTGTGAAATCAAAAATCCTTGAAGTAAAACTTCCTTTAACCTTAGCTTAAAACAATGTAAATATGAACTACACCAAGTAGAGGGATAAGTAAAAAAAGTAGTGGATGAATGAGCCTTCCATGTTGTAAAAAGGACATATATGATCATGAAAAATTTGATGAATCAAATACCATAAGAATGTCCTTATTTGGACTTTCTCCTCTTTGTAGTGCTTCGTTTCTCTTATATTCTAAACTTTTATTTTTAATATGTATTTATTTTGGGGTCCAACATCATAGGAAAACATGCCTTGTTGATGGATCAAAGGCTATTTTCCTTCGAAATGGGGGTGGAAGGAGTGTGGAGATCCTATCAAGTTCTATGTTATCTTAACCATCACCATATAACTACATGGCCCTGATTCCTTTGTGAACCTCATCATAAAGATATATAGGCTTTTTTGGGGAGGCTTCATCTCTATGGCTCAAGTCACTGCCCTTCTCTTTGAAGTAGGGCTTAGGCTAGTTGCATTAGAGTAGGAATACATCTTAGCTTATTAAAAGATAGGTATCGTGTGTGCATGCTAGTGTGGTTGTGTGCATCTTGTTAGTCTAGTTATGTATTTGCTTGCTTATGGTGCACTTGATGTGCCTCTAACCATTGACTAATGGGTTGTGTGCTCCTATGATATGCTTGTAGGTACTCTAAGCTTTAAAGCATAGTCCATCTTGAGTGTGTTCTCTCTCATTATTATTTCTAGAATCTCAGGTGATGCCAAATTGTGTTCTCAAAGGGTAGCATTGTTACACTCCATATTAGAGTTGAAGGTTTTTAGTTCAACATTTGTAGTGGTTCGTTGTCTAAATTCATGGATAACCATGACATGTAAGAAGAAGCATAAAAAGATCTACCACTCCAACAAGGCTCGTATTAGCTTTGGCCCTTATAACAACATGGAGGAGCATGTGCTTGATGAAGCACATGATGTGACCTCTAAACATGAGAATCTGAATGATGATAATGAGGTACCTATCAGGGAGCATTAAGATTACTCTTTTGACAATGTCCAGAAGTTGTGGACGGAACTCCTTAAAATTGACAATGTAATCCTTAGTTACTTGCCAGTGGCAAAGCTAGTTAAAATGGATGATAACATTATGGACAAGCTTAATGTCCTATATATTTGGTAGCTAAGCACAAGCTCTTTAAAACCTATAATTTTATGCTTAAAATCAAGTGGAAAAAATGGGGGATGTCATTGATGACATCTAGGTCTCTATGGGTGATGTCTTGCAAATGGTGGCAATCCTAGAGGCATAGGTGGAGAAGCTTGAGGTGAGGAATGAGACACTAGAGGACTAAGTAACTATTCAAGAAAAGGTAGTTACATTTGGTTTGGGGTGATCAACACATAAGTTCCAAGCCAAAGAGCCTAAGATGTAGAAAGATGATAATGATGACAAGCTTCTAGATGTCTTTATCTTTGAGATGAAATGTATGAATAAGTACCTAGAGGAAATGAAGGTTAGCATCACCTTCCAATTCCTAGGAGGAGTTGCTTAGACCTAGTGGCTTGACATTGCTAAGAGATGAAGTGAGGAACTACTTAGAGATTGCTGGAGACATGGGATGACTTCAAAACTACTTTAGTTAAAAATTTCTGCCTAGGTAGTTTCTTTGATATAGCATGGACAAAGTTGAAAGAACTTTAGTAGACAAGAAAGTTGGAGGATTATCTCTAGAAATATTAAGAAGTTGTCTTGAAAATTCTAGTGATGAATGATGAGGCTAAGTTTTGTCTCTTTTTTAATGGCCTAAAACCCTAGGCCAAGCATGAGATCAAAATCCTCAAGATCTTGAAATATAGAAAAGCACTTGAATTGGTGGCCGAAATAGTGGTCAACTCAAAGCCTAAGAATCAAAATAAAACAACAACTGAAAAATGACAAAAAGTTTAATTATGGATTAGGCTTGCCTAGTGAAAGGAAATTTGGGGGTGACTTTCAGGTTCAACGTTTTACTATTACCCTTGGTTCTTAGGCTTCTTTCTAGGGTAATGGAAAGTGATGGGATTCCAAATATTATGATAGGTTTGGGGACAAGCATTCATGCTTTAGAGGACCCATGAATAATCCTCCTAGGCATCTTGTTATATAGTGTTTCATCTACTCTAGAAATTACATTGCTTGATATTACACCAAGAACCCTAATTAATGACTTGTTGGAAGGGGTCTAAATGATGATTGTCGATTAAATGCTCTCAAGTATAAACCATAACCTTGATTGTGGGTAACCAAGGTGAATGAAACTGGGTAAGAGATCAAGTCCCTTAGAGTGATGAGTAGATTTCTTGGAGCTTAATAGCAATTTAGTAGAATATCCAAAGAGAACAACCTAAGTAAGAATCCAACTTAGAGATGGTTTTGGTGTAGTTCTCATCAAAGACAATTAATACTTTGGTTAATAAATATGCCAGTCACAACTTTATTTTACTAGAAATTCCTAGTACCCTCAATTTAGGAGTACAACTAGCTTCGTCATCCTACAAGTTAGCCAAGTTCCATTTAATCAAGTGCATTGGAGTTGTGAGAGATATGAATATGAAAGTAGGCTACTTGAGTGAAAGGTTGAACTTCTTAGTCCTAGACATTGATTCTTTCTAAATCATCCTTGGACAAGAATTCTTTAAGAAGGTAAAGGTGTTTGTTGTCCCATACTTAGATTTTTTATGCATTTCACATGAGGATTTGCCTTGCATAGTGAAGACCTCTACACTAGAAGCAGCTAGTACTATTTGTGAAGCTTACGTTGTCTCGTTCATGGTGATGAAGCATGTTATTAGGAACCTAGCCTAACAAATATTCCTTATTGTGTTGAGAGAGATGAAAGATGAGAGTTTTACATAGGTGAGCATGTGAATTGAGAACATGTTGGGAATGTATAAGGATCTAATGTTGGTGGAATTTCCTAGAGAACTACTAGAACAAAGGATTGTTAAACATAAGATTGAGCTACTACCAGGAACTATCCCTTCTAGGTAGCAATCTTGTTGAATGACTACTCCTAAGTTGGCAGAGTTAAGAAAGTAGTTAGTAATTTTGGTGGAGAATGATTACATTTGATCCTCCAAATCTTCTTATGGAGCCCTAGTTTTGTTTGCAAGGAAAGAAGAAGGCTTGTTAAGGTCATGTTAAAATTTCAAACTATTAAATAAGTACACCATCAAGAATAGATATTTGATACCATTAGTTTTAGATCTATTCGATCAATTAGGGGGGACTTGAGTATTCTCTTGACTCAACCTTTGCTAAGGTTACTATTAGGTGTGGATTGCAAAGAGTCATAAAAAAAAAAGATAACATGCGTCACTTATTACAACTCATATGAGTGGATAGTCATGAATGAAGTATTTCATCCATACATAGACAAGTTCATTGTGGTATATCTTGACAACAACATATTAGTGGTCTCTTACTTGATGGAAGAGCACATTTAGCATTTGAACTTGGTATTCTTCAAATTGTGGTAGTACAAACTATATGTTATGCTGGAGAAGTGCGAATTTGGTAAACCAAAACTAAAATTCTTAGGCCACAACATTGGTGGAGGTAAGGTAAAACTAGATGCAAAGAAAGTAGACTCCATTACCACATGGCCTACACTAAAAGATGTGCATTATTTGCACCAATTTTTGGGATTAGCAAGTTATTACAAGAAGTTTGTTTAGGAATTCTTTAGAGTGATGGTAGCCCTAACTAATTTGCAAATGAAGGATGTTCCCTAAAACTAGAGGGATCAGTGTTATGAAGCTTTCAATAGAATTAGGATGGCTCTCATAACTGAGCTTGTGTTGATCTTTCCTAACTTCTCAAAATCATTTTATGTTCATAAAAATGCCTCAAATGAGGCAATTAGTGGGGTGCTGTTGCATTTGAGTCTAAGAAGTTGAATTAGACAAAGTAGTTGTGGTTAATGCATTTTTCATTATGCATTACCTTCACAAATGGTAATACTATCCTCTTTATGCCCCCATTGTAGTCAAAATTGATAACATTGCCACGAGCTACATCCTTAACCAATCTAAGTTGAAGCTAAAGCAAGCTCAATGGTTGGGTTTGTTACAAGATTTTAATCTTTAGTTTATCTATAGACCAAGAAGGGAGAATGTGGTAGCAAATGCCTTGAGTAGATATCCGTAGGTACACTTAATGAAGGTTGTGGGATAGCTTAATAAGGATAGATAGTATCATGATCAACATGCTTAGAAGTTGTTGAAGCTAGTCCATGAAGGTGGTAAGTCAAATTTTAGAAAATTTTATGACTTGCTTATGTTCAAGAAGAATTGGATTTATGTTCTTGATTGTAGTTCTTTGTGTTATTAAATCATTAATGAATGTCATAGCACTCTTTGGGTAGGCCATTTAGAGCATAAACAAAATGTGGTGTTGGTGGAGTGAAGTTTTTTATTGGCCTAACTTAGACGTTGAAATAGCAAATTTTATGCGAAGCTATTTAGATTGCTAGCAAGATAAAAGTTCCAATGAGAAATTAGAGGACCTATTTCACCTGTTGAAAATTCCAAAGGTCACATGGATTACTATCTCTATGAATTTCATCATAGGAATTCTCGTAGTATAGGGATTTTCCAACATCCTTATAGTTTTGGATAAGCTCTAAAAGTATGTCATCTTCATCTCATGCTCCACTAATGGCACAACTAAGAATGTGACATACTTATTCATTAATAATGTAGTTCATTACTTTGGATTGCTATCAAGCATTGTTTCTAATTGTGACTTCCATTTCATGTGGGATTTTTATGGAAGTTGTTTGAAATGTTGGATACGAAGCTACATATGTCCTCTAGGTATCATCCACAGATAGATAGGTAGACAAAATGGATAAACATAGTCCTAGAGGAGTATTTGAGATACTTCATTTGGTTCAATTAGATGAATTGAGTGACCCTGTTACCTATGGCTCAATTTAGGTACAACATTTAATAGTCCTTAGTCAAGAATTCTCTTCGATAGAGTTATCCTTTGAAAGAAAACTATTAATTCCTTAATTGATGGAAACCTTACATCAATGATTCAATCCTTTGGAAAATGAATTTGTCAAGTCATGGGTGGATTGTATTCAAGTTGCCAAGTTGTACTTGGAGAAATCTATCCAACACATGAAAAACCACATTGATAATAGGAGGAAATCATTGGAGTTTACTGCTGGAAAATGGGCTCTATTGAAGACAGATTATATGGGGCATATGAGACTAAAGAAGGGGGCTAACTAGAAGTTCTTGAGGCATTATGATGGACCTTTCAAGTTCCTTGCTTAGGTCAACTTAGTTGCTTACAAATTCTAGTTGTTAGCATAGCTAGCTAAATATCATCTAGTGTTTCATGTCTCTATGCTTAAAAATTTCAAAATAGGAGACATTGATCCAACAACACTAAGGTCTTGAGAGCCTCCAAACATTGAAGTAGTTAAAGGATACCAGTTTCATTCCATTATCAACATGTGTACCACATGTTACGTTCTAGATCAGAAGATTGAATTATTGATGCATTGGCAAGGTATATTCTTACTGGAGGATACATAGTAGGAGTGGCAAGCTCTTAGGAATAAGCAGAATTTTATCAAAAAATTTTATGTAATGAATCACATGGATTTTTCCTTGTGGATGTATAAAGATGGCTTACAAGAGGTAGCCACTTGTTGATAGGTTATAGTGTATCTTAAAAAGAAAAAGATGGATGTGTGATAGGTTGGATATTACCAAAGTGGATTTGATATGAGCCACCTCTGAGAGGCAAAGAATTGGTATGTCTTCCCTTTCAGTTAAGAAGTTGGGTGATGCCATAATGAGGCTAGAATCCCAAAATTCTAGTACATGTGAGTGAAAGGCTATTACTTGACATGGGGAGTGGTTCCTCCAAGATACGAAGTAGCCTTTTCTTGGTTGCATAAAGATCAAATCTAACATCTCATTTCATAGGCAGACGTACAAGATTGACTTACAAATCAAGCAAGTATATTTTGCTTAAGGTAGAAAGGTTGGTATAGTTTGCATGAAAAAGGAAAAAACCTTTTCTTCCTAACCTAGTTTGTGCAAACTTCTCTAACCATTTATTAGATGATAGGTTGAGTTCAACACCTTGTGCTTTGTGGTTGAAGAACTTTAACCTTTGGGCCTTCATATCTACAATCGTTAGAAAGGCTTCTTGTTGTTAAAAGTTTCTTGATATCCATTAGGACTCTTCACATTTGGAAAAGCATATGCTCTAAGGATGTCACTTCTTTCAAGTGAGGGAAAGTGTAAGAATATATTTCTTATTGGTGGATTGTTATTTCCCTCTTGAATGAGGACCAAAGGAGTGTAAAGATCCTATTAGGTTTCATGTCATCTTAACTATCACCATAGAACTACATGGCCTTGATTCCTTTTTGAACCTCTTCACAGGGATATGTAGGCTTGTTGGGGAGGCTTTGCCTCTCTAGCTCAAGCCATCATCCTTCTCTTTGAAGCAAAGCTTAAGCTAAATGGATTAGAGTAGGAACATGTCTTAGCTCTCTAAGGGATTGATATTATGTGTGCGTGCTACTGTACATGTGTGCATCTTGTTGGTATGGTTGTATGTTTGCTTACTTATGGCATACCCGATGTGCCTCTAACCATTAACTAATGGGTTGTGTATTTCTATGATGTGCTTGTAAGTGCTTAAAGCTTTGAGACATAGTCCACCTTGAGTGTGACCTTGTTACTATCTTTGGATTCTCGGATGATGTTGAATGTTGTTCTCAAAGGGTGACACTATTACAACCACACCTCCTTCCTCAAATACCACAAAAATATCTTTTTACCTAGACTTGGAGGGATGTTTAACTCTAAAATAAAATGTATTATAAAGAAAAATTTCATAATACAACCATAGAGGATCATTGAAAATGTCTAATTTTTAAAAGTGTGGAAGCCTTCCATATATTTTAAATCTCATACCTCCATAACTACATATTAGGGTTGGCATTACATAAATAATTGAATCTTTGTTAAAGCCTTATGATGAGTAGCAAGCATACCCTATGTCCAACCATACGAATCACAAGCATTATGCATGATCTGGTCAAATTCCAAAGACTTCTAGCCTTCTAAGTACATTGGTTCTAAGAGGTAAATCACTTGTAGCAATCGTTGTCTTCCCAATTACACTTGTGAGTATAAGGGTATGGTTAAGTATAACTAAGGCATATGATTTTTATCATTTTTATCTTTTTTGTTCTAAGTTGCCTAAGAATAAAGAATAATGAAAAAAGATATTTAATTGTTAATTTAATCTAACTAGCTAACAATTCACTAATCCTAACATAAGTATCCATTCCCACTTGCCATACACATCTTGAATACATATAACACTATTGGGTTACCAAACATTAAGTGTTACTAGGATTACCAAGTGTTACATGTATGCTCAAAGTGGTTGTACTTATGTGCTCTAATTAATTGCTATTTAATCTAACTTAATTAATTTAATTTAATTACTTAAAATATTAAAGGAAATTACTTGAAATATTAAATGCATAAAGAAAATAATTAATTTTTTTCAAAGTATTGTAAGGTTTAATAGAAATCTCATCTTTATTGCTACACACACTGTAGTGCTCAGGCACAACAGTGTTCAAATAAAGATCCATAGACTTTGTGACTCCTTCTATGGGCATGTAGAAAAATATTCTAACTATTGTGAAGAAAAATTGTAAGAGTTCTGCTACAATCTAAATTTCTAATGCCATAAATGAAGTGGAAGGCACACATTTATAGGTAGAAATAGGGTGCCTCGTTGATGGGTACATATCAACAGGTCAAACCCTACGTCAATGGGATCATGTCGATGAGATCTTATTGACAAGGTCATGTTGACGACATCCTGTCGATGTGGCCAAATCATGACACTTCATCATACCCTCACAACTAAATGAAAACTCATCCTTGAGTTCTTTACAAAATTTGGGAAGGAATGGGATTATTGACATACAAAAAAAACATACAAAGAACACAACAAAAACTAAGTGCTTGAGTGTACGATTTTACATTGGTTACAAAATTTTGGTGTTTAGGACAATAAAATTGAACACTAGGACAAAACTAACAAGCATAATCTCTTTGATGCAATGAAGACATTAGAGAAGATCAAACAGTCCTAGGTGGTGGAGGCTCCTAAGGCTCCGAAGAGCCTTCTCCTACTTTAGGTACATGTGGTGGTTGAGGTGGTTATGGTTGTCCTACAATAGCTACAACTTATGGTGGAAGATGAATGGCATCCAATAGTGCCTTCATCTTCTCTTCCTTACTTCAAGGATCATGGACAGTCCAAGTGACTTCACCAATGTGGGCTGGAATGGGGATATTCTATAAACAAGACATTGCAGGGAACAAATCCTTAACATTTATGAACCAGACCATGAATTGTTTACACTTGATATTGAATGCTCTAAGTGCATTGCGTAGCTCCTGGTAGTCATTCATCCTCTTAGCTAGGTTCTTAGCAGTTGATCATTGATTAATGAATTTTGCTTTGAGAACATTGAGTTTGGCATTGGCAATTTCAAGCTTTTTCTTGATGTCTTTGTGATGGTTAAACTCTACTTCATAAAACAAGTATGAATTGGCCACTTGTTTCTCCAATTTGGACCACGGCCTACTAGTAGTTAGCATCGCTAGATTTGCATAATGAAGATTGGCAAGTTTTATGTACTCTATCATCCCCTTGGTTTACAACACTTTCATGCATATTTCTACTTTATTGTATGCATTCAACCCATCAAACATATACTACCATACATTACCTCCTTGTTGGGGTTGCTAGAGGGCCTCATTCACCTTTGCCTTTACTAATTGGATTTCCTTTTCATTGATTTTTTTGTAGAACGATTGATCTTTATAATGGTTTTTGACTCTTTCAAATTTAAGAGCCTCATTTTTTTAGGAGACTATCTCTATCATAGATTTTTGAAAAAGTGCTTGAACTTCCTCCATGGAGAGATTTTTTTTCACCTACCAATCTCCTCAGTTCATTATTTACTTTGGTTAGCTTCTCTTGCTATTAATGGATGAAATCTTACATTTGCTACTTTTACACATTAACATTCCATAGGCGATGATTCTCTATGGTTAGAATTACATTCTCCTTGCATGTTTGGACCAAGTCCTTCTAAATGATATACATTTTGGCATTGGCCAAAGATGGCCATCTCCCTCTTGTTCTCAACCTTTTTGAG
Source organism: Gnetum montanum (assembly GCA_015680685.1). NCBI lineage: Eukaryota > Viridiplantae > Streptophyta > Gnetopsida > Gnetales > Gnetaceae > Gnetum > Gnetum montanum. Next base: position 100,674 of record MNCI01031144.1, read on the forward strand.
CTTGTCTTCAAGCTTCTTGAAGGATTCATCCCTTGTTAGTGTAGGGTTGAGAAATGCAAGATCAACAAGACATACTTTTAATTCAACAACCTCCATAGCTAAGTGTTGGTTTTGTGCTTGGGCTATTTTGAGTTGCCCCTCCAATATAATGCACTTACCATTTGCTTTTAGTAGCTTTGATTGGGTTGTAGTGATTGTATTTGAAAGGTCAAGGACATTTGGAATTGGTTGCCTAGTTTTCACTAGTTGATCTGGCAACTCCTCATGCTAGGATGCACTTAATTTTCCGCCAACTATTCCTATGAACATTTGCACAACTTTGAGTCCAAAAATATCTAGTACAAATGCTATAGGTGCATTCAACACTTCAAAAATTCTATCAACAACCACCTATGTTGTTTTCTCGTGCCCATGGTGTTGCATCACCAAGACAGTTGCCCCCTCTCCCTCCTCTAGATGCACCAAGAAAGTAGTGGTGTTCTTAGAGATTTCTGGGAATTACTGCTGTTAAGAGAGAGATACCATTACCTCTTAGGCATTAGGATTTGATCTTGTGGGTAGCTACGTTCTTTGGGCTGAGAAAATTGGTCCACCTTTTTCCATCGAGTTGAGTGTTTGAGCCACTTCGTTGAGGTGACTCATTTTTGGATGATACATAAATAGCTTACCACCACTTGTCCCTTCTCACACAAGAGCTACTCTTGGATCTTGCACATGTGCTCAAGGATAACATGAGACTCTAGCATTGTTTCATGAGTGGGTGGTGGAGGTGGTGGTTTCTGCTTCTTATCTTGGATGACTTTGGCAGGTACCTTATCCTTTATCATCTTTACCTAGGAAGTGAATGAAGCACATCAGACACCATTGTTTGTGTAGCAGGTTATTCCTCCCCTCTTGCATAATTTTTGGATGAGGCATGGAAAGGAGAGTGCATTTCTTCCATGTTCATTTTCTTTAAATTTCTTCTCTATCTCAAGATAGAGTAGCTATAGAAGGTTGACAGGGAATCTACAGTGTAGAGTGGCACATACACGAGTGGAGAAAGTTGTGATCTTGCTTGGCCTTACCATTGGATTGAGGTGAAAGGCTGTAATCTTAAAACATGCATGCTTCCCCATGGTGAGTGCACCAAACTTCTTACAATCGACTCCATAACACTACTACATCCATTCTTTCTTAATTCCAAGACCTACTTGCATTGGAATGTTAGCAAGATTTCCTTGACATTTTGGTAACCTAAGGGCCTTTGAAATGACTTTCACTAAGTAGGACACTAAGATGTCCTTGATCTTGACCATTGAACCAGCTTTTCAATTATTACCAAAAAGGTATGTCTCTCCCATGTACCACTCCCTGCTGGAAGTGATTGTGGGCCACATGGGAGAGTTCTACAATTGAGCTTTGACTTTTGGCGGTGTGCACTCCAAGAAAGATCCAAAGTTCAACTCTTGAAGCACAGATTTCTAGACCTTCTTGTTTGTGATTTTCTATAGGCAAGCCTCCATCAAAGTAACCTCAAGGTTTAGTCTAGGTTCAGATGCCTCATCCTAGTGAGACTATTCTGTTGTGGCCACTTCCTCAAGAATCCGTCGAACAAATTCCACTTTAGGCTCCTCCCAAAGAGGTCTGATAGCATGGGTCTTTGCTTACTCATGGGGCTATTACTGGCCCCTTCCTATTCTTGGCTATTTATCCCTTAGTTGTGATGGTCCTCCTTCTTGTACATACTTTCCTTTAGGTGCCATCTGTGGTCACAACATAACCAAGGATTAGCATTTAATGTGTAACTTATAACATTTAAGTACCTTTCTCATTGGGAAGTTACACTTAGAATAAGTTTGGACCATGGTAGTTTGATTATTTTATTATTATTTTAATATTATTTCATTTAGAATGTCACTCAAGTTTGTTGGAAAGGTTTAACGGTTATAATTTGATGTTTTCATGTTGATTTCTTTGTTAAACCTTGTGGGAGTTAGAAATTTTTTTGAAAATTTTTTTGTCAAAAACTTAAGGTTTGTGGCCTCCATGGCAAAAAGATTACCTTTGGTAGCTATAGGGTGGAAGAACAAAGTGAATCGGACAAATGGTTTTGAAGATATGGCTTTTGGAAGGTTTTGGGCTTTGAAAAATTGAAAAACTCCCCTCCTTGTTTTGAAGAAAATGTGAAAATCTCTAAGTGTGGTCACCTATATTTAGGTGGGTGGACACTTGTGTTAATATAATCCTATATACGGGGTTTCATTTATGCATGGGCTCCATCGATAGGTATCCATCTACGGAGCCTATGACCAAAATTTTCACCTTTAAAAGTATGAAATATAGAGAGAGTTTAAGCATGAAATTGATGTCTACGGAAAGTCAAAAAGTTTGTGAACATGATGAAAACATTAGAAGAGGACTTGAAGTTCAAAAAATTGGAGAAATTAATTAGAGAATGAAATTTTGGAGAAAAATGCCTTAAGGAGTGCATAGTTGGATGCACAATGGGGGCACATGAAAGATTTGATTGCAAGAATGCCTAAGGAACTTAACTAATCCAACCAAGAGATATGCAAGTGGATCCTCCCCATAGTAGGCTCATTGCCTTTTTACCCTGGCATAAATTCAACCTAAGGACCTAAGGACCTAATCTAGAAGAATCTACCCACGAATTTTAACACGTCAAACTAAGACATTGAACAAAATTATGGAAATTTGTAGTGAGGTGAGTTATGGAAAGCATCGATGGGTAAGAGAGAAGATGGAATGGAGTTCCTAATCATGGTCACATGAATTTCCTTATGGGTTTCATGGTTAAATAACCCAATAAAGTCCATATTTAGTCCATACCAAAACCAACAACCTTCAATGACTTTGCATCACCACTCTAAGACTAGTCCACCTCTTCAAGACACAAGAATGCTCCCATAGATCAATCATCATTCCTTATTGAGAAGAAAAAAGATGTAAGAAGTGAGAAAGGACCTTAGTTAGAGGGGAGCTTCAGGCATGGGTAATATGTCTTTCTAGTCCCATAACCAATGCTTGTAGCCTATTACTTTTGTCTAAGGAGTATGCTTTGAATTCCCATTATGTTTTTTTTTTAATTTTATGTTTTTATGGATTTTTGGATGGGAACCACACTATGCAAAGACTTAAGAAATCCATGAAAACCCAATTTGACTCAATTAAGTAGAGAGGTACAAAGAGTGTTGAATCCCCTTGAAGTTACACCTTATTCAAACCATTTGAATCTTTCCCAAGTTTGAAAACTACCAAGGTCACACGTTCATTAAAGTTTTATTAATGAAAAGGGACCTCATACTTCCAAACTAGGAAGACCATAGAATTTATGTATGGGTGGATGATGTAGACTCACTACATGTTCCATGAAAAAGAAACTTTGTCTTAGTTATCAATCATCAAAATTCAAAAATAGAAACCAGACATTAGCAATAAAAAACATTAAGTACAAACCACCATTAGCAAATAGCTACAACATCACTATGTCATGTTGCAATAAAGCACTTTATTAGAAAAAAAGAAGAAAACTTCACACAAAAACAAAGTAAAATATAAAAGAAATTGGAAAATATTCAAGAAAGTTAAAACATACTAACAATGTTGTAAAAAAAAAAAGCATAAAAACAATAAAGTGTAAAAAAAGGTATAAAAACAAAGAAGGTGTAAAAAAAAGTGTAAAACAAAAAATTATAAAAAAAAAGTAGAAAAAATGAGGATCCATTTTAATAATTAGCACAAATGGCCATCTCCCCCATGACTATGTTGAAAGAAGGAGATCTAAAAGATTGAGCAAGGTTGTCCAACCGATGAGACATTTCTTACACTAGCTTGCTTTGGCTCATAGTAACGTTTTAGTTGTTTCATGTTGATCAATTACTTTTTAAGTGGGCTCTCAAGTTTGTAGATTAACATGGACCTAGAAGAAAAGGTTTCATAAATGATATAAGATCCTTTTCACAATGTTTAAAACTTGGTTCATTGAGGTACGTGTGTGGGGTTCTAGTAAAGGACCTTGGCTTCATGTTGATATTTAACTTTCTTTATTTTAAGGTCATGGCATTTCTTGTTGAATGCTTTGTGAACTTCATTCAAGCACATGACCACTAATCGATTCTCATCTAGCACATTGAGATTAATCAATCTTTCTTTTTATGCTAGGCTCAAGTCAAGATCAAGGTCATAGGCTATTGAAAGTGTATGAAGCTTGGATTGGATTGGAAGAGTTGGAAGTTTACAGTACACCAACTCATAGGGAGTTTCCATGTTGAGTGATATGCCTAGAGGGCATTGTTAAGTTTTGTGCTCTAGTCTCTCCTATAATTGCCAATTGCTTTGGTTAATATTTTCCTATTGGTAACCTCTGCTTGATTGTTAGCTTGCAGGTGGTAGAGTGTTGTTAATTTATGTTTAAACCCCAAGCATTGCATGAGCTTGTGAAAAGTAGCACTTGTAAAATGAGTGCACATGGCACTCCAAACCTATTTACAACATTTTGTTGTACAAATTGCACAACAATGGTTGATGTATAATTAGTGAGAGTTGTTGCTTCTGCCCATTTGGTACAATAGTCAATAGTGACTATTATGTATGCATTTCCATTTGAAATGGACATGATGGAACCCATGAAGTCTATGTCCCATATGTCAAAGGGTTCCAATGATTAGATCCACTATTGAGGCCCCTCCATTTGAGTGATTATCTCACCATCTTGTTGACAATGTTCAAAAGAGTAGATAAATTAGTAAGCATTCTTAAATATTGTTGGGAAATAATATCTTGCCATTAGGATCTTAATGGCTATGCATCTTCCTACATAGTGGTTCCCACAAGGATCCTTGTGATCATCTTGAAGAATGCATAGTTGATCAATGATAAATCATGTTTTTAATACACTCTGATATCAGAGTGGTTGCGATATTGCGGCCTAAGATGCGATATCGTACATTTGATATCATAGGGTTACTCCTGAGTCTATAGATACAACACGCGGGTGCATGATTGAGACTAGTTTTTAGTAGTCAAGTAGCGAAACTCTTGTAGTTTGTTCATTTGAGAGTTAGAATATTTTCCAAGTGCTCGTAGCAGGAGGTCTAATGTGAATGGATCTTTATATAAGCATTGATGTACCTAAACACACCATTATATTGGCAATAAAGATGAACTCTTTGATTCATCCTTGCAGCACTTGAGACTTTCTTTCTTATGCATTTACATATTGTGATTTCATGCAATTTACATTAATGTTGTTCATGTAGTAATTAATTTTGATTAATCAAGAAACTCATTAAAATACACAAGCATGACCCCTTTGAACATACATGTGATACTTGGTAGCTTAGAAAACGTTACCGTTTGACAACCCAGTGGTGTTTACACAAAGTTTAGGATGTGTTCGAGAAGAGGGAATGGTTACTTGTGTTAGGCTAGAGTAGATCATAGTTTACTTAGCATTTAGTCACTCTTACTTTCATTCTTGTTTTAGGAAAAAAATTTGATAAAATAAAAAATAATAAAAATCTTACACCTTAGTCACACTTAACCATATAATTGCATTCCACAAGTGGAACTGGGAAGACAAAAAATGAACAATGCACAAGCACTATTTAGCTCTAGTGTACTTAGTAATTATAGTTTGTGAAATTCAACCAGATTGCACATGAATGCCTGTGATTTGTATGGTTGGACATAGGGATATCTCACTGCTCATCATTGGCACTGTTGTTGGGGACTGTAGTTCTACGTGCACTATCTAAACCAAGTGAAGCTCATTAACCTCGTTGTTCGAACCCTAAGAGTCAAATTCTATGAAAATAAAAAAATTATTATTATTATAATTGAATTAAACCTTAACTGCACACTACCTATAATTTCATTAACACAAAATGTCTTCTTCTCACAGGAGTCCATCTTTGCCCAAGGCAGTCCAGGTGCCTCAGTAATATTGAGTGGTATATGCTCATCCTGATGAGTATGTACTGGACTTCACCTTCATATTGCATGAAGATGAATTGTTGGGGTGGTGAGACATGGAAGGCAACATTGTGTTGCCACCTGATCAATTTGTTCCAGCAATGCTCCAGCTCATGCTCGCATGACATGGGCTTCAACATCTTCATGGAGAATATGATATGTGAGATCCTGACTCAAGGGATTATCATCCCACTGAAGCATAAAGATTAAGGGATCATCAGTTGGAGCACCAACATGAGCTTGTGAAGGGCAAGGGATCAAACACTTTTTCACCTCCGCTTGGCCCATTTGATGGAGGTGACCACTTCTTTAGCAATTCTCCTTTCTTTGACTTTGTTTAAGAAGCCCTCAACTAGAATGTACAATCCACAATTCATAATTCAAGTTTTGGTCAAAATGGATCCAATGACAAAAATAAGGGAAAAAAAGAAGATCAAAATTATGATCATGGTCACAAACATTGAAGGAAGGGTGATATGTGTTAGCGCGGAGTAGGTTCTCCTTCCTCTTCCCCTTCATCATCATCATCTTCTTCATCTGGCTCAGATCATGGCTGCAGAAGGAATAACCATGATGGAGATGACCAATGGGACCAGAACAATAGAAGGGACCATCAAGATAGTCATGACCAAATATGTGGCCTTATCATCAAGAAAGAAGGGCTAGTAGAGAACATCATAAGCATAATCATCATGGCCTTGATGAATCTCTACTTGCCACTTGGGGCATGTTGAACATTGCAGAGGTTGTGAAGATTCCAACAAGGCACATGAAAGATAACAGAATAAAAAAGGCTGGACATGAACAACATCCCTTGATTTGAGGGAGGATATGATGCTGATCTGTAAAATCATCTTCAAGCCTTCCAAGGTGCATATGCCTTGTAGAATATTAAAAATGACTGGAAGAAGCTAAAATTATTTCCAAGGACACTCATGAAGGAAGCAGGAAATTGGTATCAATCCTTGGAACCAGAATCAATCAAGCGATGGAGTATGATGTTGAAATTGTTCAATGACAAATATCAAACGTACTCCCAAGTATCCAATCTAAGGAAGCATATTCAAGGGTGGAAACAAGAAAATCATGAGCCTTTGGATTCTACTATTGGCCAATACTACTCTCTTTTGCATAGGTGTCTTAGCCATGGATACTCTCAGCTTGATCAACTTCACCATATCATAGATGGGTTACGGTCTGAAACTAAGAAAATCCTTGGCATCTATGCTCATGGGAGATTGAAAAAGTTAAGCACCTATTAGATTCAAAAATTAATTGAGTAGGTAGCCAAAGAGGAGGGAGAATTCAAAAAAATGAGAAAGTGTAGAAGAATACAATAGGGATCCTTCTATTCATAAAAGGAGGGTTCGATTTTGTGACAGTGAAGATGAATTCACCAGAGATGAGGTGGCTAAGTAGAAAACCTTGCCACTTCAAAAATTGCAATTTGAAATCATGGTTAAGGTTGATCTATTATGGAACTCCATGGACAATAGGTTTTAGGTTGTCTTAAAAATTTTTGAAGAGTCCAAGGAGCAAAGTGGTGAGCGTGAGCATCGAAGACTTAAGGAAGCTAAATGTGCAATATCTAAGGGTAAGGGTAAAATGGCTATGGATAGCAACTCAGATGACAATGACGGGTGTGACATCTACCAATATGAAAATCCCAAGGGATGTTATCAAATTGTGCAACACTTGTAGGAATCTGGGGTGTATGCCTTACATCCATGAATTGCACAAAGGCAAACACCCAAAAGATTACCTTATCCACAAGGCAATGCTCAACAATTCCACCAACCCTAGCAATACTATCCAAGTGGAACTCCACTGCAACTTTACGAATTGTACCAACAGTGGTAGAAATCATAAACATGGGCATTACTACCTCCAAGATAGCAGTACCCTTACTGGTAACTAGATCCCTATGATTACTATGTTTAACAACCTTCATCTCTATGAGACTCCTCTAGTCATGTTGCCGCTTACCAACCTCACCACTACCCTCCTGAAGTATACCAATCATTCTATCCCAGGAGGGATTCCACCTATTATCCTCATGCACCTCCTGTTTCTACACCTACTCCTCCATCTCCTACATAGCTACCACTTGCTCCATCCATGCAAGGTGAATTGCATGCCCAACCATAGCAAAGAAATGTGATGAGTGCTATTAACCTATAACCTGTTAACCTACCAAGCGGGTCAGAACCACAAATAAAGAAAAGACCCTTCTTTTGACCTCGTAGTCCATCAAAGCCCTTAGACACATCGGTGGTTGGTAACCCTACTCCTCCACCTTCCTCCATCTCATTTCTATATGAGTCCCCTTCAAATCAAAATCCCTCTCAAATCCATACTGTAATGCTAACCCATGTTGTATTTGATTGGATTTGAGCTAGTAACCTACCCAGAAAGTTAGTTGATCCCCAGAGTCCCCTAGTATATTTGCAAATTGCTAGGAATGAGCCTTGTAAAGCTCTTCTTGACTCTGGTTCTGATGTTAATATAATCTTGAATGATATGTACACAATGTGGAACCTTCCTCCCTTGAAGAAGAGAAACATTTAGTTGGAATTGGCAGACTCATCACTGTTCCATTGGGACTGGTAGAGGACATCATAAGCACCATTTCCCACAAACTTCCTAGTAATCAAGGTGGAGAACTATAAGGGGGACTTCCCGATTATTATGGGAAGGATGTGCTTAAGCACTGTTGATGCCAAAATGAAAATTAGAGATCTTTCCTTGGAGATATTAAAAGAAAATGAATTTGGAAAGATCAAGAAGAAGAGGGTTCCATGTATGTGTATAGTGATTCAAGGTGCCATTGTGTGCAGAATTTATGGTCAGTAAAGTAAACATCTATCTTTGCATGCAAGTAGTATGCGCCAAAAGTTGAAATTCACAAATGTCTATATGCAATAGCCAAAAAACAAGAGGGCACCCAATGGTTGATAGTTGATTCTAGCAATAGTACATTATGCATGGAACCTACTGAGGGCCTAACCTACAAATATGTTGCATGTATGAATGAACACAAGTAAGTTCATCACCTTCTCTTCGAAGGAGCAAATGATGATGTAAATTGGGGAGAGTTGGAGGTTCCTGAAAATTTTAGAAAAAAAACCCCCTTGAACTGAAGACACTACTAGCTAGAATGGAGTATGTATTCTTGAAAAATGGAAGATTTGTCATCATTAATGCCAAGCTTGCTGTAGAACAAAAGAGAATGTTGATAAAAGTTGTGAAAAAAATGGTTAGCAACCTTTTCTTGGTCATATTTTGAGCTCACTGGGATAGATCCAATAATATGCCAACACCGAATATACACAGAACCCACCCTTAAGCCAAAACGATAGCCATAGTGGCATTTGAATCCCAAATTAAAGCAAATTGTTAAAGAGGAGTTTGAATAACTCCTCAAGGTGGGATTCATCTACCCTATTGTAGATAGTGAGTGGGTTAGTCCACTCATGATTGTACTCAAGAAAGGAGGCAAATGGCAGGTGTCCATCGACTTTCGACTGCTCAACATGGCAACTTTCAAAGATAATTTTTCATGGCCTTTTGTCGACCAAGTGCTAGACACCATTTCTAGGCACAACTATTACAACTTTTTGGATGGTTATAGTGGCTATAACAAAATTTGGATTGCACTAGAGGACTAGGTGAAGATGACCTTCACAAGCCCTTGGAGGACTTTTGCTTAACATCAGATGCCATTCAGTTTATGTAATGCCCTAGCCACACTCCAACGATTAGTTCTTAACATTTTCTAACAATAGATTGGTAGCAAGGTAGAAGTCTTCATGGATGGTTTTTCTACCTACAGAGCTACATTCGAATAAGCCCTAGACCGTCTTAAGCAAGTGTTGAAGAGATGTGTCAAAACAAACCTTTGACTCAATTGAAAAAAAAGCCATCTTATGATCTAGTAAGGCATAGTCTTGGGGTGTCGTATCTCAAAAGCAGGAATCGAGGTGGACCCTAAAAATAAGGGTTATCCAAGAAATAACCCACTAACCTTAAATAGTTAAAGAAGTGTAGTCATTCCTTGGTCATATTGGCTACTACCGGCACTTCATTGAGAATATTTCAAAAATTGCCAAGCCATTGGTGGAATTGATAAAGAAGGATGAATCATTTATCTGGGCCCTTGCATGTGAAATAGAATTTTAGTAATTGAAGTAGAAGCTTGTTGAAACCCCAATTCTTCAAGCACCTAATTGGTCTAGATTGTTTCATGTGATGACCGATGCATTGAATTATGCTTTAGGGGTCATGCTTATGTAGATGAATGATCAAAAATGTCCATATTACATTCACTATGTAAGCTGAAGCATTGCAGGTGCATAGCTAAACTACACCACCATAGAAAAGGAATTGATGATAGTGATGTTTACATTAGATAAGTTCAGGCACTATGTGCTTGGCTATAAAGTGTTTGTGCACATAGATCATAGTGCCATCCAGTTTCTAATGAATAAACCAATGGTGAGCCCCCATGTCATATGATGGCTTGTGATTTTGTAGGAGTTCGATCTCACAATGGTAGTTTGAAAAGGTATGGAGAATGTGGTCGTAGATCACTTATTGCGACTAAGATGGGATGACAAGGAGAAAGAAATCCCCTTATGTAATTAATTCCCTGAAAAATCTCTCCTTACAGGGGCTATTAATGCATAAATGCCCAATTAACCAAAATGGGATGACACCATCCTCACTTATCTGCTCAAGTAAGAACTATTGCAAGGGCTGGACACTAGAAAGAAATAATAGTTTCTTCATTGGGTTAAGCATTTCATGGAAATTAATGAAAACCTTTACAAAGTCTATCTCAATGGCTTGGTACATTGGTGTGTCCCTGATACGGATAAACTACGTGTTCTCCAGGATGCTCATGAGGGCCCTTGTGGGGGCCATTATGCTAGGAAGTGCACAACCATAAAAATCCTCATGGTAGGATATTATTGGCCAACAATCTTAAGGGATGCACACCAATTTGTTTGCGCTTGTGATTGTTGCAAAAGGAATGATGGAATGATAGCTCAAATGGAGGGGCCACAACAATGGATTCAACCTCTTGAGGAATTCAATATTTGGGGCATTAACTTTGTGGGTCCCATTGCACCTTTATCAAATTGAAAGGAATTTTATAATAGTCGTAGTTGACTATTGCACAAAGTGGGCAGAATCAGCAGTCTTCATTGACTGTACATCCATCACTAATGCTTAGTTTGTACAAAAAAATATCATAAACAGGTTTGGTGTGCCTTGTGTGTTAATTTCTAATGATGGAACTCATTTTATAGGTGCCACTTTCTAGAAACTAATGCAGCACTTGGGGGTTGAGCATTAAGTTACAACACCATATCACCCCCAAGCCAATGGTCAAGCTGAGGTCACTAATTGGGAGATTACAAAAATTCTAACATGCACCATTAGCAAATATCGAAGGGACTAGAGCACCAAATTAAATGATGCCCTTTGGGCCTATTGCTTCATATGGAATCTTCCCATAGGTTATTCTCCCTATGAGCTTGTGTACGGAAAACTACTAACACTGCCCATCCAATCTGAACCCTGTACACTCTTTATATCATGTGGCCTTAACCTAAATCTAAGTCTAGGAAAAAAAGAATGATTAATGAACCTTAACTTACTAGAAAAATTTCAATTAATGGCCTTATCATCCAACGAAACGCATAAGGCATTCAACAAGAAACATCATGACCTCAAAATAAGAAAAGTCAAGTTTCAACCAGGAGACAAGGTTCTTTATTAAAATCCTACAATGTACCCCAATGAACCAAATTTCAAACATTGTGGGAAGGACCTTACATTATTGATGAGACTTTTCCATCTAAGGCCATGATCATCTACAAAATTGACAACCCAAATAAGAAATAATTAGTCAACTTCTAACAAGTAAAACCTTTCCATGAGCCCAAGCCAACCAACTCAACAAACACCTCATGAGATGGGCAACCATGCTCAATCTTTCGGATCACCCCCTTCCAACTTAATCATCGGGGAGATGGCCACCCATACTAACACTTTTCATGCCTCCTTAGTCTTTTGACTTTTTTTCTACATATTTTTGGTTTTACAACTTTTTATTTTTATCTTCTTTGTTTTACATTTTTTTTACATATTTGTATTTTTCAAGTTATTGATCTTTTCTTAGTTTTTGTTTACACCATAGTTAATATATTTAATATTTATTACCTACTCTTTGTTGATGCGTAAATTTTGGACACGCGAACACTTGTGAAAACTCGTTTTAAGAGACTATCGCCTAGGGTGCCTCCCGTATGGGTGTGGAAACTTGGGAATAGTCTCAGTTGGAAAGGGCTATGGGACAAAACAATAATAATAATTTTTTAAAGCAAACTATTAAAAACTTTAATTTAATTTAAGTTAAGTTCTATTATATCTTGAAAAACATAGTAAATTAATTAAAAATCAAAATTAAATATTTGTGCAATTTTTGAGTACAATAATAAATACGAAACAAAATAGAAATTAAATTAAAGTTTATCTCGTGCTCTGCTTTTCTGGTTCCTAATGGAGGCTCTACTCAGGATCTCCTGCTCCTGTTGATTGGGAGAGAAGAAACCTCTGTTGTCTACCACCACATCTACTGCAACTGTTGGCATTTTTTATCAACCACATGCCGCGCTAGCATCACGGATATTGACCACCTGCCTGCATCTCACGTGTACGTTTTCCTACCATTTTCTGCAACGTAGAGAGAGACTACCGTGCGTGAGAGACTTGCGGCTCTTGAACAAGAAAAATGCTTGCTGTTGAACAAAAAATCCTATGTTCGTCCATCCTCAGCATTGAGAGAGAAGGTTCACAGAATGTTCGCTCTATTCTGTGGAGGCCCTGCTCCCTCCCCTAAAGAGAAAGAGCCTTCCGCCATTTATAGCGGCCCTGCGGGAGAAAACCCTAACCCTAAACCGCCAACTAGCTTTGCCATGTCAACCGCAATGTGGGAAAACTGAAATAAAAAAAATTAGCCTTAATTTTTATGGTTTATGTTGAAATATATATTTTTTATTTATTTTTTTTATTTTTTTTGTGATATTAAACTTGTTCAATCAAGGCCCTATGCCTAGCATGGGTGAGATTGGCCTCAACACTTAGCCCCCAAACTACAGATTGCATGCAAGTGCAAGGACCATAAACTTTTGAATGGGAATGCAACGGATGGGGAAACAAAATAGCATGAAACCAGAAATGCAAACTTGAAAGTAAACTATAATGTTCTAAACATGATCAAAATAACCAAATAATCGAAAGAGACACCGACATAGGCCATCCAAACAACCATTAAAATATAAATATATAATTTATTGTTATTTTAACTAAGATCTATAGATATATATGTGTAATTATATATATATGTAGATATATGCTTAAGCTCTCATTCTCAATATTCTCACAAGGTAACAGTAAAAGTATGCAGACTATTTTGAGTAAGCGACTTATACAAAACTTAATGAGGAGGATGAGCTAAAGCTCATGTTAGATCATAGTAAGCCACAACTTTAAGATTTTTCCTTGGGTTTTTTTTTTTGAAAAAATTAAATTTAAAAGGAGAAACGGAGGTTAGGGTGAGGATTGCTGCCGGACCCCATCACGCTCAAGAACTTATTACACTGCCAATGAACATGGTCCTCATTTTTTTGTTTTTTTTAAGGAAACTTTGCTCATGGTGTACGTTATTCTTGAGGTAGGAATTCCAACACGAGTCTGGCCAATTAGCTACACTGCCAAAGAGCATGGTCCTTTTGGAAACTTTGCCCATGGTGCAGTTCAACCCTCATGTATGTGCCTTTGATTGGTGGCATCATAGCAGGTCTCCTGGGTGTCTAAGGATTCTCAAGTAGAAATGAACACACTTCACCCCGTTGTTCACAGGATAGCCATGGATCATCATACCTGAGGGCTTGGGCTTATGAGAGGAAAGGATAGAATTTTCCAAGGTCACCTAGTAATTATGACTAACCACTCTCCAACATCACATATCCTACACTCACATGATCATGATGATAACATGATAAGTTTGTATAAATCCAATGCTCCATATCTAACATAACAAATAAACTGAAACCTTGGAATCAATTGGAAAGAGTTATAGTATTTATAAAATATAAAGTGGATTTTATAGCATTATATTATAGTAATAGTAAATTATATTATACCTTCATTATTTTCCAATGGTGTTAAGATGACCCAATATCTAGTAACTCAAATGAAAAATTATTATTAAAATCATATGAAGAACACAATAATCAAAACAATATGCTAAGAAAGAAATGATGAAAATGCAAGCAAAATATGGAAATGCAACAATATACATATGAAATGCAAAGAAAAAGGGGAAGAAAACATGCAACTAAGAGTCTACTAGATGCCCACGTGGGGTACTTGAGTAGAAATGTTTCAAATGAAATGCATTAAAATTCCTATTCAACCTATATCCTTGCAAATCAGAAATCTTAAACACATTTGGGGCAGTGATGTCTACAATTTGGAATGGACCTGACCACATAGGTGAAAACTTAGTTTGAGGGCTAGTTTGACCAGACGCTCTATCTCTCTTAAGGACTAGATCACCTACTTGAAAATTTTTAGCTGAATGTTTTTTATCAAACCATCTCTTGATAATTTGTTGATGCTTAAGATTATGAAAATCAAGACCTACACTTATCTTGCTTGATCATTTTCTATAAAGTTTTTCTTTAATATAAGTTTCAATGATAGGTCTAGGTTTTGGTGGGTCATCAGATATAGCTTTTCTAGGAGAATGTTCCATGGATGTGTTAAAATTTAGTGCACCTTCAAATGTTTTAAGAGGTAAGGTCTTATTTATATCTTTTTCTTCCCCTAAAGGTGGTGGATCACTTAGAAAAAATCCATCATGTTGTTGATAAGGCAAGGTGTCTCCATAGTTTTCTTCACCTTCTCTAGAACTTTGATAGGATTGGATGGGATCTGCATAAGAGATAGGATTTTTTGTAGTTCCACTCACATAGTCATTTTCAACATGTTCACTACACTCAACCTCAATAACCCCAACATAAAGATTAGCATTTCGATCTTCCAAAGATTGATTTTGTTGATCCAAGGTTGTTACTACTTGTTTGTAGAAGGGTTCTTGGGGTATAGTCATGTATTCAGATTTTCCTTTGATAGGGATCAATAATTCTGAGAAATCTGACCTAAAGAAGCCCCCAAACTTAGCTCCAAAAGTCCTAGATAAGAGCACACCATATGTGGGTTTCATGTCAACTACTAGGATATCCGTATAACATGTAAATGTAGGGTATTGCTTAAGTTGTACCTTTGCTCCTTTTAATAACCCTACCACAGGTACGTTAGATCCATCGAGTTGAATCACACTTTTAGTTTGTGGTATCATTTGTGCTCCTAAGGAATTACAAACATCAAGAGGCATAACACTAACAGTTGCACTAGAATCCATTAAAAAGTTATGGACATTCTTTCCTAGAATAATCAAAGTGGTTAGGAAAGGGGGATGATCCTTTTTGCTAGACATGGAATTATTCACGCTTTGTACTGATAACATATTAGGACTTTCTACAAAGTAAACTTGCCTTTCAGGAATTGGGGATTTTTCTCTTTGGGCTATGGGTATATAAACCATATCTCGAATCACTTCTTTCACTTCGTTAAAGTGTAGGAGGTCATACATCGAAATGTTGGCTTTAACTCTTTTTAAGTACTCAACCAAATCATAATTCTTATGTTCATCTTTGGCTTCTTGTTGAGATGGAACTCTTCTAAGTATAGAAGGGGGGTTTGTTCGTTGTGGGACAATTACTTGGGATGACCCAGATTGGTTGTTTGCATTGTTTTGACTAGGAACTCTTCTGTTTGGAGGTGTATAGGAATTTTTCCTAGTTTGTTCTTGTGTAGCATTCATAATGTCAAAAATTTTGTGATAGCAAGTGTTGTGTGGGTTAGGGTCGCCTACCATAACTTGTTCTAATGAGGAAACCTCTTCATTTTTTGTCTCATGAGGTACATTAAGGACCATGATAGGGGTTTTCCCATTTTGTTGCCCTTGGGTATTGTCACCATACAATGCGATGAATTGAGAACAAGTCTTTTTGGAATGTTGGCTCGTATTATGAAGATGACAATAATCATCGTTGATTGATACACTTAGTTTTTCTGGTTGTATAGGGCCTTTGTTATTGTTTCTCTTTAGTTCGACCACTTCATTGGATAGTTTTTGTAGTGAAGTGAGTATTTGGATCATCTGATCTTGGGTTTGGGTTGGTAGTTTAATAGAATTTGATGTCCCATTTGGGTTGATAATGGATTGAATCAAGGCTTTTGATTGGTCATCATTCAAACCAGTGTTGGATGGTAAGAATGAAGAGGACATGGGGCCTTATGAGTAATTACTTAAAGGTTCAGTTGATTGAAAGGGAGAAACAACTTGAGGCATAA
>MNCI01031144.1:117486-165396 GCA_015680685.1 Gnetum montanum
AGGTTTTTTAGGAATTAAACTTGAAAAAAGTGAAGCTCGTTGTTTTCTCAAAGTAAATTGACGAGTAGCTGGTTGACTAGGGGTAGGAGTATGAGTTCTTTGTTGTGATATTCCGTAAGAAAAGTCACTCATAAAATGAACAATAATAGGAAATGTAAAATGCTAATAAACTGTGAAAATTAAAGAAAATGAAAAAAAAAACATTTGAATGTTATATTTTTATTTTATTTTATTTTTTATTTTTTAAAAATAAAATTGAAATTACAAAATTTTAGAAAAGTAAATTGAAAGTAAAATGATTTAAATCACCTCAATTAAATTTCAGAAAAACAAATTAACAAAAGGATTGCTAGAATATAAATTTTGAGATTTGAAAGTGAAATTAAAATAGAGCAATAAAACTGAAAAACTGTGAAGATTAAAAAAAGTGAGATTGCTCTATTTTAATTTCACTTTCAAATCTCAAAATTTATATTACTATCAAAAAGTGAGATAGTAATAAAAAAATGATACATTTTTTTTAAAAAAAGAAACATAAAAGGAAAATAAAGAAAAAGTTGAGAAATTGCCCTCCTTCTAGCACCAAAAAGGTGTTGATGCGTAAATTTTGGACACGTGAACACCTGTGAAAACTTGTTTTAAGAGACTATAGCCTAGGGCACCTCCCATATGGGTATGGAAACCCAGGAATAGTCTCAGCTGGAAAGGGCTAAGGGACAAAACAATAATAATAATTTTTTAAGCAAAATATTAAAAACTTTAATTTAATTTAAGCTAAGTTCTATTATATCTTGAAAAACATAGTAAAATAATTAAAAATCAAAATTAAATATTTTTACAATTTTTGAGTACAATAATCAATACGAAACAAAATAGAAATTAAATTAAAGTTTATCTCATGCTTTGCTTTTCTGGTTCCTAACGGAGGTTCTACTCAAGATCTCCTGTTCCTACTGATTGGGAGAGAAGAGACCTTCGTTGTCTGCCACCACATCCGTTGCAACTGTAGGCAGTTTTTATCAACCACATGCCATGCTAGCATCACCACTATTGACCACCCGCTTGCATCTCACGTGTACGTTTTCCTGTCATTTTCTGCAATGCAGAGAGACACTACTGTGCGTGAGAGACTTGCGGCTCTTGAACAGGAAAAATGCTTGCTGTTGAACAAAAAATCCTATGGTCGTCCATCCTCGGCATTGAGAGAGAAGGTTCATAGAACATTCGCTCTATGTGGAGGACCTGCTCCCTCCCCTAAAGAGAAAGAGCCTTCCCCCATTTATAGCGGCCCTACGGGAGAAAACCCTAACCCTAAACCGCCAACTGGCTTTGCCATGTCAACCGCAATGTGGGAAAACTGAAATAAAAAAAATTAGCCTTAAGTTTTATGGTTTATGTTGAAATATATTTTTTTTATTTTTTATTTTTTATTTTTTATTTTATTTTTGTGATATTGAACTTGTTCAATCAAGGTCCTATGCCTAGCATGGGTGAGGTTGGCCTCAATGCTCTTTTACTTTTTTTTTTCTAATGTTTGCTTGTGTTTGATCTGTTGCTCTACTTTTTCTGCTAATAAGGTGTCAAGTACAATGGTAATGTGCTACTCGATGGTGGTATGTTTCATTTGTAATTTGATTGTTGATGTTTGGTTTTTGACTTTGAATATTGTTACTGACGATTGGGACATGGTTTCTTTTCATGTAACAGAAAATGAGTCCACATCATCCACCCATCCACATACTCTATGGTTTTCCTTGTTTTGGAAATGTGCATTTCCTTCTTCATTAATGAAACTTTAATAAATTGGTGACTTGTGTGGTTTCTGAAATTGGGAAGGAATCAAAGGTTTGGATAGGGTGTGGCTTCAAAGGGTTGCGGTATTCTTCATGCTTTTCTATTTTCCTGTGTGCAGGGGTGTTCTCATGAGCTTCTCACCTTTTTGCGCCATTTCCACAATAGGAAGTGAAATAAGTCCTTGCATGGTGTGGTCCTCATCACAAAGAAAAAAAAAGAAGCTAAGGATTCAAAGCACATCCCTTGGACAAAATAAATGCAAAAAATGCATGGGTCTTTACATGGTATGGTTCCCATTCAAAAAGAAAAAAACATGGGAATTCAAAACACACCCCTTAGACCAAATAAAAGAGCTACAAGCACTAGTTATGAGACTTTTTTTGTCTCCTCTAACTAAGGCCCTTTCTTACTTCCTACTTTCTCTCCAATTTGGAATGGTGGTTGTTTTGTGGGAGCATTCTTGTATCTCAAGGGATGGACTAGTCTTAAAATGTCGATGCAAAGTTACTAAAAGTGGTTGGTTTTGGTCTAGACTAAGGATGTATCCTATCAAGTTATTTAATCACAAACTCCACAAGGGACTTCATGTGACCATAATTAGGAACTCCATTCCATTCTCTCTATCATCCATCTATGCTTTTCATACCTCACCTTACTATCAGTTTCATGTTTTGATTCAATATTCTGGTTTGATGTGTCAAGTTTCTCAATCAATTACTTTTGGGTTTTTGTACTTAACTTTCCATAACCATTAATCATCCAAAAAGCCCACAGACTCCTTGGTTTGAAGTTATGAAAGGGCATAAAAGGCCTATGCTTGCTTTGGGGAGGACCCACTTGCATATCTTTTAGTTTGGTTAAGTTAAGTTATTTACCCTTAGACATTGTTACAATTAAATTCTTTTTATTTGCCCCATCAATGGCATCCAATTGTACGCACCTTCAAAACTATTTGTAATGAACTCCTTTTTATTATTGTGAATACACTCTTTCTAGTATTCCTTTTGCTAAGCTTTTTCTGAATTTTATGGATTGCTTCTCTTACTAAACCCATTCATCAGTCTTCCCACTAACACTATCTATCAACCAATCTATCATAATCACAACTTAGCTAGATAAAATCACTGAAAAAACAAGGTATTTAGTCGTTATCTATTACACTTTATATACTAATCCTTGATTTTGTTGTGATTGCAGTGGGGAGCATGGATTGGAAGCGGGATTATCTTCACCAAGGAAGATGCAACAATATCACTCGCAGGAGATTATTCATGACCACTAGATCTCTTCTACCTCTTCCTCATTCTTCTATTATCACAAGGGGTTGGATGTCCTTTGGATCCATTGGTGTTCTTTCCTATTGTCATGAGTACCCAATTTTGTACACAATTATAATATTGTATGCTCAGGCACTTTTGTATTTGTCTATTTTCTCTATATCACTTTGCATATCAATCAAACAGTCCACACCGCCTAATATATTTTGTAAGGGCCTTGTTCCTCTTCTATACTTGAGGATGAATTTTCATTTAGTTGTGGGGGTATGATAAATTGTGTTTTTTATACACTTTGATATCAGAGTGGCTGAAATATCATGTACCCAATATATCATGTACCTAATATTGTAGCCCAAGATGTGATATTGTACATTCGATATTGCAGGGTTACTATTGGGTCTATAAATACAGTGCCTAAGCACATGATTGAGAGTAGTTTTTGGCAGTCAAGTAGAGAAAATCTTGTATTTTTTCCATTTGAGAATTAGAATATTTTCCAAGTGCCCGCAATAGGAGGTATAAGTGTGAACAAATATTTATTCAAGCATTGATGTACCTGAACATACCATTGTGTTGGCAATAAAGACGAACTCTTTGATTCATCCTTGCAGCACTTGAGACTTTCTTTCTTATGCATTTATATATTGTGATTTCATGCAATTTACATTAATTTTTTTCATGTAGTAATTAATTTTGATTAATCAAGAAAATCATTAAAATACACAAGCACAACCCCTTCAAACATACGTGTGACACTTGGTAGCTCAAAAATGGTTAGCGTTTGATAGCCCAACAGTGTTTACATAAAGTTTAGGATGTGTTCGGGAAGTGAGAACAATTACTTGTGTAAGGTTAGAGTAGATCATAGTTCACTTAGCATTTAATAACTCTTACTTTCATTCTTGTTCTAGGTAAACAATTTGATAAAACACAAAATAATAAAAATATTACGTCTCAATCACACTTAACCATACAATTGCATTCCACAAGTGGGACTGGGAAGACAATGAATGGATAACACACACACACACACACACTATTTATCTCTAGCATACTTAGTAATTATAGTCTACAAAATTTGATCATATTACACGTGAATTCCTGTGATTTGTATGGTTGGGCGTAGGGGTACCTTGCTACTCATCAATCAACATCAGAAACACACCAACAAACTAGGCCATTGATACACACCTTGTAAAGATGTCCATTTATTTTTATGAAATGTTTATCTTGATGAAGAAACTATTTTTTCTTCATGTGATCCAATTCTTGTTGCATCTCTTGAGTGAGAAGATAAGTGAGGGTGCCATCATACCATTTTGATTTAGTGAGAGTATTCATTTATTGCTTCAACAAAGAGAAGTTCATTAGAAAATTGATTAGAGAGTGGGCTCTTCTCCTCTCTGTTATCCCATCATAATCGAGATAAGTAATTAGCAATCACATTCTCAGTTTCCTTTCGATCTACCTTGTAAGATTAAATTTCTACAAGATTACTAGCCATTGTATGACATGGGGATCACCATTGGCTTATTCATCAGGAAGCAAATGGCCTTGTGGTTAGTATGCACAAATACCTTGTAATCAAGCACATAGTTCCTAAACTTCTTCAAGTCATACACCATTGCCAATAGCTCTTTCTCCATTGTGGTGTAGTTAAGTTATACACCCACAATGCTTCAACTTGTGCAATGGATGTAGTATGGACATTTTTGATTGTCCATCTACATAAGCATAGCTCCCACGATGTAGTTCGATGCATCTATCATGATGTAAAATGGATGAGACCAGTCAGGTACTCATAGAATTGAAGCTTCTATAATCTTTTATTTGAGTTTCTCAAATGCCTTTTTGCATTCCTTGGTCCATATGAACAAAGAATCTTTCTTTGTAAGCTCAACCAATGGTTTAGCAATCTTAAAGAAATTCTTTATGAATTGCTGGTAGTAGCCAGTGTGTCCAAGGAATTACCAAATATCTTTAATAGTTTTTAGTTAGCAGGTAATTCCTTGGATGATCCTAATCTTTTTAGGGTTCATCTCAATCCCTACTTGTGAGATTCTATGCCCTAACACAATGCCCTCCTAGACCATGAGATGGCTCTTTTGCCAATTAAGTTGAAGATTGGTCTCCACACAACTTTTAAGCACTTACTCAAGGTGGTCTAGGGCTTGCTCAAATGTAGCATCATAGGTGGAGATGTCATCCATGATGACTTCCACCTTGCTACCAATCTACTATTGAAAAATGCTCAGGATAAGGCGTTGGAATGTTATAGGGGCATTGTATAGAACAAATGACATCTTTCAATATGCAAAAGTCTCCTAGGGAGTTATGAATGTTGTTTTGGCCTAATCCTCTGGCACGATCTAAATTTGGTTATAGCCATTATAACCATCTAGAAAGTTGTAATAGTAATGCCCAGAGATGGTGTCCAATACCTGATCCATAAATGGCAATGAAAATGATCTTAAATGTTTCCATGTTCAATAGCCTGAAGTCAATATAGACCCACCACTTGCCACCTTTCTTTAGCACCATCACGAGTGGGCTAACCCACTTACTATCCATGATGGGATAGATGAACCTTGCCTTGAGGAGTTGTTCAATCTCCTTCTTGATAATCTACTTCAATTTGGGATTTAGCCATCATTGTGGCTACCTCTTTGGCTTGATGGATGGATCAGTATAGATGCGATGTTAGCATATCCAAGGATTAATCCTTGTGAGCTTAGGATATGACCAAGAAAAGGCTATTGGCCATTTGTTAATCACCTTCAACAACATCTTTTTCTACTTAGGAGCAAGATTAGCATTGATTATCACTAGCTTGCCATTTTTTAGAAATGCATATTCCATGCCGACAGGTAGAGTTGTCAACTCTAGGGGCTCCTATTTAAAAATTTTATGGATTTTCAACTCTCCCCAATAAGTATCATCAGGTTCTTCATTAGAGAGTTGGCAATGAACTTGTTCTAGTTCATCCATACCTTCAACATGGGCACAAGTTAGGCTCTTAGTTGGTTCCATGCAAAAGTTTGCACTACTTTCAAGATTAGCTATCAGCCACTAGGTGCTCTCTTATTTTGTGGCTACTACGTATAGGCACTTTTGAATCTCAAATTCACCTATACATTTTCTGCATGCTATGATTGATATGCTTTTGATAAACTAGAGTTTTTGCACACAGTTGCACCCTACATCATTGTACATGATGCATGAGACTCTTTTATTCTTAATTGTTCTAAATAAATTTTCCTTCGAAATTTCCAAGAAAACATTTTTGATGTCCATTTGTGCATTAATAAGGCTCAACCAAGCCCTTCCCATGATGATTGGGAAGTCTTCCTTACATTTTTCAACCTTGATCACCAAGAAATTGGCAAGACAGGATCACCCATAGATAGTGGTTACAATATCCTCCACTAGTCCCAAGGGAATAATGATAGATTGATTTGTTAATTCTAAATGAATGTTGCTCTTCTTGAGAGAAGGTAGGTTCTAGGCTTTGTACATTTTGTGAAAAATTAGATTGACACCTAAAATTGAAGCAAGAAGAACCTTGCATGGCTCATTCCCAACTATCTACAAGTAGATGAGGGGAGTTCTAAGATTAGCTCTTTTCTTGGGAAGGTTGTTAGCCTTGATCCAATCAGATACAACATAGATTAACATGACTATGTGGATCTTGGGAGGCATTTAGTTTGAAGGGTTCTTAAAAGGAATGGATGAAAATCATGATAGAGAGGTAGGGTTATTAGCCACATGAGTTAATGAGGGCTTTGTAGGATTGTTGGTTTGGAAGAATGGTATTTTTTAGGATTTGGGTTCTGAACCACTTGGCTAAGGAGCCAGTTGTAAGTTAATGACCCTAGTGGCATTACATTGTTACAGTTGCATGAGAATTTTTCTCTGCATTAACGGAACAGTCGGTACTTGGATTGAGGATGGAGGGACATGTGTAGAAGGATGAGAAGAATGCTGATGAAATTGGGATTCCCCTTTGGAAGATGGAGAATGAGCTCTGTAGTACTCTAGAGGATAATAGTAAAGCTAAAAATAAGTGTGACTTGAAGAGTCACGTGGAGACATGGGTTGTTGAACATAGTACCCATATGAATTTGCTTGTAAGGGCACTACTACCTCAATGATGGCATCCCCATGACTATGGATGCTACCATTATTGGTACTGCTCATATGGTTGTGATGGAGCTCCACTGGGATAATAAGCTTGTTGTGGTAAAATTGTCAGTGATTGCCTTAAGGATAAGGTAATCTTTTGGATGCTTGCCTTCTTTCTAGCCTATGATTCAAAGCATACACCCTAGACTCCTGCAAGTGTGACACAACAAGGCAACATCCCTTAGGATGTTCATATTGGTAAATGTCACATCCACCATCATCATCTGATTCTAACTCCACAACCTCTTCTACTATAACAGCTTTGCTTTTATCCCTTTCGTAGGTACATTCAGCTTCATTCCTTCTCCTACGATCATGATCACTACCTTGCTCTTTGGATGCTTTTACAATTTTCAAAGTAGTTTGAAATTTTTTATTCAAAGATTCCCACATTTTGTCCATCTTGGTTGAGATTTCAAACACAGATTTATGAATTGGCAAGGTTTTTTGTTGCATCACTTCATCAAGTGGTGCCTTCCTTTCACTGTCATAGAATTAGATCTTCCTTTTTCTAATGGAAGGATCCTGGTTATATTCCTCAGGACTTTCCCATTTCCTGAATTCTTCTTCTTCTTTTACAACCTACTTAATCAGCCTGTGGATTTAATGTGCTTTTAGTTTTGAAAATATCCTTTAGGCATAAGCCCCAAGGATTCTCATTTCTGATTGGAGCCCATCTATGATATGTAGAAGCTACTCCTACTAAGAATAACCATGGCCATGACATCTATGTAAGAGAGAATAATACCAATCAATGCCTATGTCCAAGGGTTCATGTATTCCTTTTCATTAACCTTGGATTTTCTTTCTTAGGTAGGACACTCTGGAGTACATCTGATATTTATCATTAAATAGCTCAAGCATTATACTCCATCTATGAATTGACTCCAGCTCCAAAGAGCAGTACTAACTTTTTACTTCTTTTATAAGTGTCCTAGGAAATAGCTTAAGTTTTTGCTAAGCATTCTCAATTTTCTGCAAGGCACAAGCATCATGAAAGGCTTGAAGATGGGTTTGTGAATCTAGTTATATCACCCCTCAAATTTGGGGATATTTTTCATGTCCAACCTCTTGATTTTGCTATCTTTCACATCCCTAGTTTAAATTTTCATGGCCTCTGCAATGTTTAGCATACTTCAAGTTACTAGAAAGGGCTCATCATCATTATGATTTCAATGATTCCTATGATGTCATTTTCCACCCCTTCATTCATGGTGAGGTTTGCGATCATTATTGTCCTATCGTTTACCTCCATCACAGTTTCGTCTTATATGATTTTGGTCAGATTTAGAGGAGGAAGAGGAAAATGTAGATGAAGAGGGTGAAGAGGGAGGAGGACTGCCACCACCATGGTTTCTACCATATCCTCTCTACTTGTCATGGTCACAATCATCAGATTTATCATCATCATGATTTTTGCTTGAGCCCATGCCTTGACTTTCACTTTTGCGTAAATGAGGATTGTTGATAATGGATTGTAAGTTCAAGTTCAAGCCCCCTTCATTGAAGTTAAGGGGTGGAGAATATTCATGTTGAGAACCCCCAGAGGAAGGATCCTCATTATTTTTTTGATTCAAAAAGAACAAGGGGTTAGTGAATTGTTTCCCCTTCGTAACTTCATGGTGGTTCTCCTAGTGTCGATCTCTTTTGTGTTGTGTTTCAGAGGGATGGTAGTCCTGATAGTCATGGTCCTACACAATGTATTCCATGCGAGGATCCTAGATGCATAACCTCTTAAGAGTTTGGAGTAAGATTCTAAGAACATATTAATCAGGGAGAAACACAACATTGCCCTTCATATCTCTCCACTATAGTTGTTCATCCTGGTGCAAGATGAAGGTGAAATTAGGCACAAACTCATTTGGATAAGTATATACCACTTTGAATTCTTAGGGCATTGGTGGTCTCGATTCATCACACTCATGGGAAGAAGAAGACATTTTCACTTAGAAGAAAAATAACAATGTGCTTTCAATAATAATAATAATAATAATTTGAATGATTGTGACTTTAAGGTTCATTCCAATGATCTTAAATAATTCTCACTAAGTCCTAGATAGTACATGTAGCAAACTACAAGTCCTTGGCAATGATTTCAATGATGAGCGATGAGTATACCCTATGCCCAACCATATGAATCACAAGTGTTACGCATGATCAGATCGAATTCTAAGGACTTGTAGCCTTCCAACTACACTAGTTTTAGAAGGTGAATCAATTGTTGCAATCATTGTCTTCCTAGTTACACTTCTGAGTACAATAGTATGGATAAGTATAGTTGAGGCATGTGATTTTTATCATTGTTATCTTTTTCTATTTTAACTCACCTAAGAATAAAGAATAATGAAAAAAGATATTTAATTTTTAATTTAATCTAACTAGCTAAGACTTAACTAATTCTAACATAAGTATCCATTCCCACTTGCCGTACACATCCTAAACACATATAGCACTACTAGGTTATCAAACATTAAGTGTTATACATATGCTTGAAGTGGGCGTACTTATGTGCTCTAATTAATTGCTATTTAATCTAGCTTAATTAATTAATTAATTTAATTACTTAAAACATTAAAGGAAATTGCTTGAAATAGTAAATGCATAAAGAAAACAATTAATCTATTTGAAAGTGTTGTAAGGTTTACCAGAAAGGTCATCTTTATTGCTGCACACACTACAGTGCTTAGGTATAACAGTGCTCAAATAAAGATCCATACACTCTTTAACTCCTTTTGTGGGCACTTAGAAAAATATTCTAATTGTTGGGAAAAAAATTGCAAGAGCTCCGCTACAATCTAACTTTCTAATGCCATAAAAGTAGTGAAAGGTGCACATTTATAGATAGAAATAGGTGCCCATCGATAGGTACACATCAATGGGTCAAACCTTGCGTCGTCGATGGGATCACGTCGATGGGGCCATTGAATACCATGACACTTCATCACCTAATATTAAAACTAATAATAATATAGGAAATTTGAAACTAGAATGACTAAACTAAATGGTAATTAATATATAAAAGTAGAGAAGATCATTATTGAAATGAAATAAAGCTGTATTATGTCCAAAGATCCATAGGATCTATTAGACAGATATTACATTTTCATGAAAAATAAAGATAGACTTTACAAATTGATTAAGTATCAACAAGCACATCGAAAATAAATCATACAGGCTTTTTGCTATGAATAATTAAAGTTTTGTCTAAATTGTGCAAACATTTTTTTTAGTGAACTTTTTAGAGCCATTGATTTTGAAGGGAACCTAGCAAGCAAATACATTGGTTATACATGCGAATAGATGAAAGAGAGATAATGCTAAGCTTACACTACATATTACAAAGAAATAGATGCTTAGTAGCCCATGATTCATTATTTATAGGAAGCCATCAAGTAGATAAATTGGAGTCACAAACTATAAATATATTAAAGTCTCAAAATTCACTAATAAAACTAAAAGCCTTGGAATTATGTTTTATGGCAATAAAGCTAGAATATCTTTCTAGTAATCACTACCTCTAGGCTTACCCATCTAAATGTTCTTATGAAAGGGAATCTTTGAAAACTCTATACAAGTTAAGCACTTGACGATCCACTTATCACTTACATGGGAGATGTGGGCCCTAAGATATATAACTTAGCATTTCCCACCAAAATCAAACTCATGACTTGGAGCTTTCAAATCAAGAGTACATCATAGGGTTCTAAATTTTATTAATGTGTTGAGTTATACCCATCCAAGTCCATTTTGTTGCAAGATCTTGTAAAAATTTTAACATAAAAGAACATTGATTTGTAGGATTCCAAACTCTCAAATATGGGTAATCATAGGTAGTTTACCATATTCATAAGCATTTTTATAGAACAATATCTATTAACCATAATCTTTCCACCCTGCCCTTGTTTCAACAAATTATCTATTATTAAAATCTTCTCTTTTGTTTTCAATTTAAAAAAGACATGAACTTTCTTTCAACAAACTTCTTTATCATATTGGCCTACCACCTTGTCAGAAGACGTTATAATATCTTGTTATATATTTTATTATATTTAGTATTTTTGCACCTCTACCTTTGTACTTTCATACCAACCTTTTTGTTTAGTATTCCTAATTACCTTATGGAGCCCCATTGTTGCAACCATAAATTTTCACAATTATACCAATCTAAATAATATTATGAGTTGAACATTAATTAGAATTAAGTATTTACAAGAAGTGTTAATACCATTTTGTTTCAAAAAATGAAAATTTTTGGGTTTTTGGATATGATAAATAATTGAAATTTTCCTTGATATATAGTACTTTTCTATGATATTGGAGGTTTTATTATTTTAGTCAATTGATTATGTTAAAAGGTCAACCAATCTCACTTTTATGGAAATTAATTTTGGCTTTGGCATCATAACTTCATATCCATTTCATCTCATTCTATTTAGTTTATTTAGCAAATTTCATCCACATATTAAGGTGTGTCACTTATTAGTTAAGGCATCGGCTTGCATTCCACAAGTTACAAGTACCATCGAAGTAGGTAACTATTGAGATATGCAAGCATTATGAAAAATAAAAATAAAAAAAATCTTTGAAGTGAACTTAAGTATCAAACTTAATTTAAAACAATCGCAATTTCAGCTCATTTCTACTTTGAAATAATTTCAATTTTAATTTCAAAATATCAAATTGAAAAAATGCATATATATATATATATATAAACTTTAGAATATCCTTGTATATTTATAAAGTCATTCCTTTCAATGCAACAGTAAACAAAAATGTTTCCATGGATCCACTTGTGAAGCCGCATTACCAGCTCCACCACTATTTCTGCCATGAGAGGCATCATAGAGACTAACAACAACAGCTTCTGCACATCAAGATCTCCGAAGGCAGTAAAACACAGATCCTTCACAGCAGGCCGCCTTAAGAAAGCCAACATCACCAAGGGCCAATGGACAGATGAAGATGAAGAGGACAGGTATATAATGTTTTGTAGAAAATGAGTACCTTATTGCTTCTAGGTTTTTTTGGCTTTTTGCTTTGTGGGTTTTGAGATTTAACGTTACTGCAAGAATTGCATTTAGCATCTTTCAAAGAACAGGTGCGCCACTCCAAACTTACACAGAAGGATAATATATCACACGATTTTTTTGGTTATTTTAATGTGTGGACAAGCTCCTGTTAAGACTGGTGAAGAAATATGGAGTTAAAAAATGGTTGCACATCGCTCAAATGCTTTGGAACCTGGTGGGGAAGCAGTGCAGAGATAGATGGCACAATCACCTGCGACCGAACATCAAGGGTTTTAGTTACATTCTACTTTATTTCTTTTTTGGAGAACAAAGAATTTACTTTGTTGTTCATCAGTTAGACCATCGATCATTGATATTTGTTGACGCATGACGCATGCAGAAGGATATCTGGACAGAAGAGGAGGAAAGAATGGTGGTGCAGGCCCACACAAATCTAGGCAACAAGTGGGCCGAGATTGCTAAGCGGCTGCTGGGCAGAACCGAAAACGTAATCAAGAATCACTAGAATGCCAAAAAAGAAGACAAAGCACGAGCCGAAGGTTAAGAAGAAACTTCGATGCGTCCTCCTCCTCCTCAAAGACCCACAAAAGCTCAGTCCTGCAGGACTACATAAGAAGTCTGAGTGACATTAACGATAACAACCAGAACCAGCAACAACCCAAACAATCTTCATCATTTTATGCTGCTGATGCAATTTTCTCTTCGGTAGACGACTTTCAAAATGCTGCATTTTAGCAGCAACAGTCCAGCGTTGAAGTGGGATCAAAATCAGCAACCAGCAACAGCAACTACCACCACCAATTGACGAAGCCGCGACCTCCTTGATTCTGTGCCCCGACTACAATCATTCTTGGTCTATGGCCAGCCCTGCAGAGCGTCAGTTTTTCCTTCATTTAACGGAACCTTCAACCATTTCAGAGATACCAACGGCTTACAAGACCAGGAAGCCATGATGATATTCAACATGAGCAATCAAATAAATAGTGTTGCAGATATTGATCTTGTAACCTTTATGCACACAAATGATAAAAAGAGATTTGGATTTAATGGAAATGATGTTTGGATGCCCAACCCCTCAAAGTTTTCTGGCCTTCAACAATTTCGAGTTTGATAACGATGTAACCAGCAGCTTGCCCACAATTGATTTGATAAGGATGTAGCCAACAGCTTGTACGTTAAGTCTTTGTAACATACAAGATTACGGTATCGTGAAGGTTGCATGTAGCAGGAGTAACAAAACAGAGTCAATGATGATGTGTTAAAATATAATATCTGAATTTTCATATTGTGTACAGAATTATTCCTACGATTCATTCTAAAACTCTACAATGGTGTTCAAATGAAATGGAAAAATTATCTTTTAGAAAGTAGTAAATTTTTCTTTCAGAGCATGAAGAGCAATGGTGAATCCTTGATTTGAATTTTGTCATCTTAAGCCTTTTATGTTAAAAGGCATATCATTTCTGAAAATGTGCTTTATATTTATGCTGAATAGGTCTTTTATTAATCAAAATTGATCATCAAGCTTTACTTTACAGGCTAAAAATATTCTATCCATACATATAAGGAAGAAGATTATGAGTAACCTTAAGAAGATTACGAGTAACCTTAAATCAATCTATTTAATATTGTAATTGTAGTTGAATAGAAGAAACTAAATTAAACATCAGCCTTAAGTCAAATGAACATAGATTGTTCCGTAGTAATGGATTGTCACTGAAAAACAAGAGCATTTTAAAGTTTCCTCAAGTTAAAGAGCAACAAGAGCATTTTTTTTTTTTTTTTGTTTTTATAGGTCAAAGAGTAACAAGAGCGTAACAAGAGCATTTTTGAGTTTTTGTGAGTAACAAAACAAACCATTGTACAAATTGTTGTTGAAAAGCACTAGCATGTTTGAGTTTTAATAGGTCAAAAAATGATAGGGATCAGGTTGTATTTTATGTTTGATAATAGTAGTAATGGATTGGATTGTTTTCTATATGAACTAAATTTTTTAAGCCCATCATAGTTAATTCCTATGAGTGTAATCTCTTTATATTGAATAAATACCCAAACATTTTTTTAACCAACACCATTCATTAACAATGGCTAGGCACTTTAAGAAAACATGAAGGAATGTCTCATCCTAAGCACTGTAGGCATAATTGACTAAGGAGCATTAAGAGCAACTGATCTCATTCTTGAGTAGAGATGTTGAAACGTGAAACACCAAACAAAACAAGCTAGGCATTAATGAAATCCAAATTGGATCTTAAATTTGGACTAGGAAGACTATGAAAGATTTATATTTCATTTAGGGCTAAGAGTGTGGGTAATAGTAACCTTTTGCACCATGACATAGTAGATTAGGTTCTAAAATCATGCTTTCCTAAATAGTTCAGATTATAAAGCATGTTGCTATGTAAAGAACCAAAGCAATTATTTGTAAGGAATTCAAGCCACCTTGGTAACAAAAAGAGACCATGAATTGTTGACCAAGAAAGAGGAGCCTTGACAAGAGGCCACATAGGTATTAATTAGTTAATGCCAAACCTATAGAAAGTAAGAATAGTTTAAAATAAAAGGCCATCAATTTTGAACCACCAAAGCAAAGATTTACTTAACTATTTATCCCTCATTGGCATCAAATACTATCAAACTTGAATCCAAGATCTATGTGTTGCAAATACAAAGGGAGAAGCCCTTAACTTAAGTTTTAAAGGATTTAGTAACACTTCAAAATAGCAATGGATACACTAGGGATGAGGGATTTCAAACCCCAAAAAAATAGATTCAAAGCAAATCAGAAAAGAGAGAATGCATCTTTCAATCATAGCTATAGCCACACTCTAGTAGTCTCATTTTGGAACTTAAAGAATGGTCAGCAAGTGCCTACAATGTGAATTTGAGTTATTTGTACAGATTCTTATCCAAGTGGATTGTACCTAGACATCATCCATGAATGATAATAAGACTAAGATTAATTCTTATTCATTACAGCACTATGACATAGCTTAGTGTTTCCTTAATTGCAATTTAATTTTCTTTATTCATTTACCTCATGGACACATAGTTAATTATTTACATTTAATTGCATGAAAATTATGTGGAATGAGTACAACCAACTTCAAGCATAAACTCATTAACATTTGATAATCCTAGTAGTGTGCCATTTGGTACACCTAATAGTGGATACTTGGTAACCCAATATTAGTAGCTAAAGTTCAAGATATGTACAACAAGTTGGGACTGGATACTCATTGCATAGACTAGATTAGAATTACTTTAAGCATTTAGGTTAATTTAGATTAAATTTTAATATTATGATATTTTAATATTATATTTTTTTTCATGACTATACAAAATCAATTGTACGCTTAATTCCACTTAACCATATATACTAACGATCACATGGGTGTAATTGGAAAGATAGCAACCAATGATCGAGCATATAACTATTTAGGTACCATGCTAGTCTTGTCTATAAATTACAATCAAGTCACTTACATATGCTTGTGATTTATATGTTTGGGCATTGGATATACTCTGTTGCTCTTAAGTATCCAAATTTATTTTATTTGAAACTAAAATTTTATTATGTATTAAGTAAATGAACTTGTGTAAAATATATTTGGAGCATCTAGTAGTCATGTAACTCAAACACTTCTTTTACAATTCTCTATAACTAACACCGATAGTTATATGTGAGTAAATGTTGATGAGTTGATTATGATGATAATGTGCCTACATAAAGGGGAATTGGAGAAGTGGGTCACAAAGAAAAGATTTAGGATGTCACCTATACACCAGTCATGAGGACAATGCTATGCCATATAAGTGGGCATGAATAGATACTGCACATATAATGGTTGAAAGCATGTCATTAATAAGATTCTCATCTTATTCACTCAAACACTTAGCACATCCTCATCAAAACAAAGCAGATTCACTTAATCCTTACTAGTGTGCCAAAAATAGTTAAAGGGGATCAAATAGATAAAAGGAAAGTTAGAGAAAGTAGAAAGAAAGTAAAAGAAGAGATGAATGGTAGATTTCCAAAATGGAGACATTTAGAAAGCAAGGAAAGAAATGAGGGACATTACCCATACAACACTTTTAGGTGCTATGCATATTTGGGACATGGCTATATCCTTAAAACTAACCTTTCTCTTACTCTCCTCAAATAACATGTGCAAAGATAAATATAGATGATTCCTTGCTCACTCATGCTCAATCACACCCTCACATGAAAATTAATCGATGAAATCTTATAACTTTCTACATCATATAGATTTCTTATAAAAATCTTCACCATTGATGAATTGTAGAAGAAATGCAGAGAGAATGGAATAGTTAAAAATAGGGAATATGAAGGAAACTTTGTGAGAAGATGTAATAAAATTAGAAGAATAAAGGGTAGCAAATATGAGGAGACATGAAGATGGAAGCATTTAGAAAACAATGTTGATAAAAATATTTTAGAGAAGAAAGAGAGTTAGAGAAAACCTATGATAATCTTTCTTCCTCTTTTTTTTTGATCAAATGTTGTAATTTTTAAGATAAGACCAATTGACAAGATTTGGATATTAATTTCAATCAAAGTCAACTACATAATATGCTTCATTTACAAGGCTTTTCATGATGATGAAGGGACCTTACAAATTAGGAGAGAACTCTATGATTTTGGCATTTGGAAAATGACAAAAAATAATATCACCTTCTTTAATGTCTATGAGACATACATGTTTATCATGGTGATGTTTTATCACTTCTTAATGATTCTGTATATTGATGGCTACTTGCTTGTGATTTTCTTTAAGTCTATCTAGTTTAGCACACCATATTGTATCATATTCTTCATCCGTCATCCAATTATTTAAGACTACTCGAAGAGTGTGCACATGTAACTTAATTGGAAGCATAGCTTTAGATCCATAAGTTAATAAGAATGGGGTTCTACAATGGCATTGTGGAAAGTGGTATGGTAGGTCAATTAGCATTGAAAAACTAGGTATACAATTTTTTTGGGACTTGTCAATCATATTTTTAAGTAGTTGGATTAAATAATTATTAGAGGATGGTGGATTTGACTTGATTATTCAATTAGGGATAATCAAGAGATGAAAATACATGGATAATTTGTACTAATTATAAGTGACCTCTTTACTTTTTTTTTGGNCTCATTATTGACTTCTTTACTTTTGAATTGAGGCTTGTAATTAGTATTAATTTGTAGAGGGACCTTTAAGGGATTTAATAAAATACTTTACAGGTGTATCATGAATATTGATTTTATTATGAACATTGGCTTTTCATTTATAAACTAGATATTCAAAGATGAACAAGGATATATGATGTCTAGTTTGATGTATCATTAATAATTATCCCTTTTAATTGTAACATTATAAATATCAAGGGCATGTTGGATAAGTTGCTATACATAAAATCTTTAAAAATCACCATGAAAGTTTTTTGACTTAAATCCACATCAAATTAAAAATTGTTAGAAGTAGCATCATCATCATGCTTGCCTTACCTATTTGCAATATCTTTATATTATCTTCAATTGTTTTTCTTACGTGTTTTAATATTGATAGCTTTCCTCTAACAATGATGTAATAATATTTTTTAATAGACTTATTATGTAATCTTCTTTACATATATCTAGATTACTTAAGACACCATCCAAATAGCTTAATTGAAATAGAAATTACTTGAATTCTTTTTCTAATATCTTTATTATGTAATTTAACTCTTCTTGGAACATTCAATTTCTATGTAAACATTTGTACGTCTCTATCATATCTCTTTTGTATAACCTAACATTCAACATTATATAAAACATCAAACCTAATTATTATCTTATAAATTTTTTGTTTTTGTTTTATTAGGATTCTTTTATTGCATAAACTACCACTTGCTTATCTACATTTTAACCATCCTATATCAAGCCTATTTTTAATATTTATATCAATTTTACCATTTACTTGGAACATAAATTGTACATAGCAAATATTTTTCAAAGAGAAA
Source organism: Gnetum montanum (assembly GCA_015680685.1). Classification (NCBI taxonomy): domain Eukaryota; kingdom Viridiplantae; phylum Streptophyta; class Gnetopsida; order Gnetales; family Gnetaceae; genus Gnetum; species Gnetum montanum. Next base: position 135,779 of record MNCI01031144.1, read on the forward strand.
TTTTGTAGCCTTGAATCATCATTTCTATTTCACCATTTTTTATGCTTTTATTGAAACTACATTTCATACATTATGCTTTTATTTAATTATATTTCTATTTATTGCAATGACTTGAATTCTTACTTTTGTTAATTGATGAATCATCAATTGGCTTAGGATATTACTGATGCTATGTCGCATCTACAATATCATTGATGCTATAGCACATCTGTTTGATAAAAAGTCAATTTTTTCCACCAATGATATCGTATCTATGATGTCATTTATTTAATATCCTAGCACATGCTACATCATCATAGATTCAATATCATGGGATGTGTGCCTGCCTATAAATATAGCACTTGAGCACATGATTGAAAGAAGTTTCATTCCACCCTTAGGCAGATTCTTGCAATTTTGTTTCATAGTTCTAGTGATAGAGTGAATGCCCATAGTGTGGTATTGAGCAATTGTATGAAATCTTTATTCGAGTGAAGTGTACTTAGCATAATTCATATTTGGAAATAAAGATCAAGATTACTTTTCATCATTGCAACATCCACTTAGTTTTTACTATTTTCTTAGCATAGTTTTTACTATTTTACTAGTTTAATCATTTACATTTCCAAGTACTTTACTTTCTTGTTCATTAGTAAATTAGAATGAGTACGATTGGATTTGAGCTTTTAAGTGTAATCGTTTGGTAATCCCAGTAGTGTTATTACTTGGTTTGCCCAGTAGCATAATGCTTGGTAACCTAGTAATGATTACATGAGCCCAAGATGTGTAGCGTAAGCTAGGACTAGATGCTCATCACTCTAGGCTAGAGTAGATTTACATTACTGTTATTACTTAGATTTAGGACTAAATTTCATCCTCAATTATTAATGAGTCATGATTTTCCTGGCCTTGACATCAAAGCCTTGTTATCGGTGCCCCAACATTAGAGTTGTGATGTTGGGTATGCGACGTTAGGGTCTAGATGCGATGTCAGATATCTGACATCGCAGGGTATACTTCGACCTATAAATATAGCGCTCAATCTCACAATTTCCATATAGTTTTTCAGTCAGAGTAGTAAAGCTCTTATAGTTTGTTTTCTCCAAAGTTAGAATATTTTCTGAATGCCTGCAGTGTGATGTTTATAATCGTATGACACCTTTGTTTGAGTATGATGTACTTGGACATGTTACATGACTGGCAATAAAGATCAAGATTACTTCCATCATTGCAGCATCCACTTAGATTATTGTTGCCTTTAATTATTTACTACTTTCTTTAGTTAATTGTTTCCATTTATTGTTATTTACTATTCCTATTATTAAACAGAATGTGTATGCCTTAATCACGAGTGTTTAAGTGGAAGTACTTGGTAATCCAAAAGTGTATGGTTTGGCACAAATAATGACGTATACTTTGCAATCCTAGAAGTAGCCTCACAAAGTCCAAGACGTGTATGGATGCTTAGGTGTGGATACTCATCTCTAATAGGCTAGTTTAGATCTTTTTTCTATTATTCATTAGTTTAATTAATCCACCTCTTTATCATCATCAAGAGTAGCATAGAATTAAAAACAACACCATACACCTTACTTTGTACTAAACCATACATGACAAAGCTACCAATAGTCCAAGTGGGAAAATAGTGAACTACGATTAGAGCATAATGATCTAGATGCCACAACTAGTCCCATCCATGGAATTCGACCAAATTGTGCGTGAATACTTGTGATTTGTATGGTTGAGTGTAGGGGTACCTTGCTGCTCATCATTGGTGCCACTGCTGAGGATGGTGCTAGTTATCTAGATTAGTTATATTATACAAGATCACTGTAAAAGGTATTAACAATATATCTTTCAGAAACTCTTAGATCACACATACTATAAACTAATAAAAATGTCTCTCTCACACAAAAGTGACCATGCACTATATAGCGAACACATTCATTGGAGAACTAATGAGATATACAATGAAGAAAATTGGAGTGACCAACCTTATGTAGGGATTTCTTATGCTCATGACCACCCTAACAACACTGAAAGACTAAATTCACCTAAGGTAGAAAATCTTGAAGAAAATGATGCAAGTCCTAGACTAAGGAAGGCCTCAAGACGTAAGACCTTCTCAAAATCAAGAAATGATAAATTAAGGAACCCTGAGGAACATCATAGAAGCCATGGCAATCCTTCCAGTTCTTCATCCTCCTCTTTCCTTTCAATGCCTAGTTCTGATGAGGATGAACGTAGGTATGGAGATTGAGTTCCACTAAAGGGTTAGACTAAAAATTGAAATCAAATCCACAGGAAAGGTCAAAGACATCACTACAACATAGACAATCATCACAATCAAGCAAATAGAGATAGAAATTTCCCTCACAACTTGTCTGATGATGATGAACCCTTCTTGGCCACTGAGAGAATGATGAAGATAACAAAGGTCATTAAGATATCTCGTAGGCATCGCAAAAAGAGTTGTTTACCTAAGCTTTACATGAATAATCTTCCTAAATTTTTAGGAGACTGTGATTCAAATCTACAATAGCATTTACAAGCCTTCTATGATGCCTATGCTTACTACAACATTGAAAGTGGATGGAAAAAGCTTAAGCTCTTTCCTAGGACACTGATTGATAGAGTTGAACTGTGGTATTGATTGTTGAGACCAAATTCAGTTTGACAATGGTCTACAATGGTGAAACTATTCAACAAGAGATACTAGACCTATGCAAGAGTGTCTAATTTAAGGAGACAAATACAAGAGTGGAAACAAGAACAACATGAACCCTTGGACATGCCTTAGATAGATATTATGCCTTACTAAATAGATGCCCAGGCCATGATTTCTTTGAGGAAAGGAAACTTTTCCACATCATAGATGGGCTTCATAACAAAACACGAGATACCCTTGCGATGTATGCCCTAGGGAAATTATACGAGCTTCAAGCCCATCAAATCAAAGAGCTAATCGAGCATGTGGCAAAGGAAGAGGGAGAGATATGCAAATGGGAGAATGTTGAGAAATATCAATGGGACCTAACTCTTCAACAGAAGGAGTTCCAGATTTATGATAAGGAGAATGAAACTAATCTTGATAAGGTGATCCCACAATAAACCTTACTAATATAGGAGCCTATTGATGAATTAGAAGCAAAGTTTAATAGGATGTCGAAATGGATATATGAAAATGTCACAACTCTTATGGAGATAGTCAAGAAGAGGATCATGCAAAATAAGCCAAGTGATCACAATAAACAAAGGATACAAAACCAAGAAACAGCTAAGAACACTTTTTGGAAAAAGGGAAACATGGCTAAAGAAAGTGAGGCTATAGACTCAACCACAAACAAAGATAATGGATGTGACATCTACATATATGATCATTCAAAGGGCATTGCCTAGTCTTGTTACATCTATAGGAGCCTTGGGAAGGTGCCTTAAATTCAAAGTTTGTGCAAAAGCACATGCCCGAGAGATTTCCTCTTCCACAAGGTAATTATAGACAGTCCCACAATTGATCATACCATCTTAGGGAGACTTATTACCAAGCTCAACGTAGTAATCAACTGTAGTGGCAACAACCATAGTCGTGGAGGAGGCCACCACCACCAAATCAGCCCTATCCTTCCTACCTTTTGAAATTGCACAAATACTATGTTCAACACCCTATTTCTCCAACTAGACTTATATCCTGTACTTCTAATCATCACTACCACTTTCCTGAGTACCATCAATTCATGACACCCCCTAAAGGATCACCACCTTACGCCTCTTACCATCCATCCTACCATCGATATTCTCATAATCCACCTCATTATATGCCATTTCCAAGGACACAAGAAGGTTTCACACCACAATATCAATAACAAATGTCGCTTGTGCTACACATGTGCATAGACATGCTGACACTAGTGGGTCTCAACTGCAATGTAGGAAACACTGCTCTAGAGGAAAGGTTGTAAGCTAAAGCAAACCATGCATGGACCCACCACATCATCCAAGCCAGCATAATGCCAATGTAGTGAACCACCTTCCTTTTCACCACCACCATCCTCTAAGCCTACACAAGGCCCACCATCCATTAATACTCCAATCCCAAATCCAACCAATGAATCTACAAGCATGGGGTGACAAATAAATCTATGCATACCATATCATGATCAACAGTGAAATTGTGGGCCAGCCATCTATAATGTTAACACACCTCAAAACTTGACCCACCATACATATAATAATCAAGTGTATGACCAACAATTTTTTTACCCAGCCACCACACCACCAATTGACACCCAATGGCTGGGGTATGGACAATTCCCAATGTTTCATACATGCATGGATCCCAATTATCCACTTATTAATCCTTGTCATGACCAAATGTTTAGTCGTGGGGGTTACCCCCCATTCTAGTCTTCAAGGTTCTTAAGAGTTTTTCATCTTCTTGTTTTACACATTCTTTATTTTTCATCTTCTTGTTTTCATGTTATTAATCTTTTCTAATTTTTTTACACCATCTTTATTACATTTGCTATTTCTTGAATATTTTACACCTTTTATATTCTCTTTTATTTTGGTGTGATTTTCTAACTTTTTATAAATAAGTGCTAGGTACAGTGGTAATGTATTGATTGATGGTGGTATGTACTATTTCTATTATTTGATTGTTGGTGTCTAGTTTCTAGCTTTGAATTTCATTATGGATGATTAGGACATGGTTTCTTTTTCATGAAACAAGCACTGACTCCACAACACCCACCCATCCACAAAGTCTATGGTTTTCCTTGTTTTGGAAACGTGTAGTCCCTTTTTCATTAATACAACTTTAAAAAATTTGTGACTTTGCAAGTTTTTAGAATTAGAAAGGATTCAAAAGTTTGAACAAGGTGTGGCTTCAAGGGGATTCAGTATTCTTTGTACCTTTCTATTTACCTAGGTGCATGTGTGTTTTCATGGATTTCTTACCATTCCATGTTGACCAATAAAAGGAAGTTGAATAAGCCTCTGCATGGTGTGGTTCTCATAAAAAAATGATGAAAATTCAAAGCACATCCCTTAGACAAAATAAACAAGCTACAAGCACTAGTTATGGAACTAGAAAGACATGTACCCATGCCTGAAGGTCCCCTCTAACTAAGGCCCTTCCTCACTTCCTATTTTTCTTTTCTTCTCTAATAAGGAATAGTGGTCATTCTGTGGGAGTACTCTTGTGTCTCAAGGGATGGAATAGTCTTAGAATATTGATGTAAAGTCACTGAACGTGGTTGGTTTTGGTTTGGACTAAGGATGAATCTTATCAAGTCATTTAACCACAAAATCGACAAGGGACTTCATGTGACCTTAATTAGGAACTCCATTGCATTCTCTCTCATCCATCTATGCTTTCCATGTCTCACCTCACTACCGATTATATGTTCTTGATTCAATGTTTTGGTTTGATGTGTTGGAATTCTTAGTTAGTTTCTTCCAAGTTTTTGTACTTAACCTTTCGTAACCATTAATCACCCACAGAGCCCATGGACTCTTTGGTTTGAAGTTATGCAAGGGCATAAAAGGCCTATGCCTACTTTGGGAAGGATCCACTTACATATATTTTGGTTGGGTTAGTTAAGTTCTCTACCCTTTGACACTCTTACAATCAAATCCTTTTGTTTACCCCATCAATGACATCCAATTGTGCACATCTTCATAACATTTTTCAGTGAACTTTCCTTTTTATTATTGTGAATTGTGAATTCTTACACCCTCTTGAAATATTTCCTTGTGTTAAAATTTTTTAACTTTAATGGACTGCTTATCTATTTTACCCTATTTGTTAGCCTTCCCGCTAACACTCCTAAAGGAATCAATCTACCACAATCACAACCTAGCCAAGTGTAACCATTGAAGAGACAAGGTACTGAACGGCTATGTGTTACACATTACATACTAATTCATGATTCTATTGTGATTACAATGGGAAGCATAGACTGGAAGTGGGACTATTTTCACCAAGGATGATGCAGCAACACCTTGTGATGAGGACCATTCATGATCATTGGATCTTCAACTACCAAGCGGTGTTGGATGTCAGTTTTTTTTCCAGGGTGTTCACTTCTCTTATCATGAACACCTAATTTTGTAAAGCTTGTAACTCTGTACACTTGGGCATTCAGTGTCTATTTATTTCACTTAAGTCAGTTTGTATGTCAATCAATAATCCCATAGCTACCAATATTTTTTAAGGAACTTGTACCTTGTTTTGTTTAACTCAAGGACAAGTTTTCATTTAGTCATGGGGGTATGATGAGTCATGATTTGCCTAGCCTTGACATCAGAGCCTTGTTATTGAAGCCTTGTTATCAAAGCATTGACATTGGAGCCTTGTTATCAAAGCCTTGACATTGGAGCCTTATTATCGATGTCCCTAACGTTGGAGCCCCGACATCAAATATCTGATGACAGAGCTGCGACACTAGGGTCTTGACACAATGTTGGATATCCAATGTTGTAGGGTATACTTCGGCCTATAAATATAGTGCTCAAGCTCATGATTTCCATATAGTTTTTCAATCAAAGTAGTGAAGTTCTTATAGTTTGTTTTGTCCAAAGTTAGAATATTTTTTGAATGCCTGTAGTGTGATGTTTGTAATTGTACTACACGTTTGTTCGAGTGTGACGTACTTGGACATGTTACATGACTAGTAATAAAGATCAAGATTACTTCCATCATTGCAGCATCCACTTAGATTATTATTGCCTTTAATTATTTATTACTTTCTTTAGTTGATTGTTACCATATATTGTTATTTACTGTTCCTGTTATTAAGAAAAATTCGTACACCTTAATCACAAGCGTTTAAGTGGAAGTACTTGGTAACCCAGAAGTGTATCATTTGGCACAACTAGTGATATACACTTGGCAATCCTAGAAGTAGCCTCACGAAGTCCAATACATGTATGAACGATTAAGTGTAGATACTCATTTCCCATAGGCTAGTTTAGATCTTGTTTTCCATTATTCATTAGTTTAATTAATCTATCTCTTTATCATTATCAGGAGTAGTGTAGAATTAGAAACAACATCATATGCCTCACTTTGGACTAAACCATACATGACAAAGCTACCATTAGTCCAAGTGTGAAGATAGTGAACTGTAATCAAAGCATAATGATTTAGATACCACAACTAGTTCCATCCATGGAATTTGACTAGATCATGTGTGAATGCTTGTGATTCATATGGTTAAGCGTAGGGGTACCTCACTACTCATCAATTATGTTTATCACTAGGAGTAATCATGCTCTAACAACATCAATTATCATATGCCTCACTTTGGACTAAACCATACGTGACAAAGCTACCACTAGTTCAAGTGGGAAAACAATGTCCTATGATCAATGCTTAACAATATAGATGCCACAATTAGTCCCATTCATGAAATTTAATCAAATCATGTGTGAACACTTGTGATTCATATGGTTGGACGTAGGGATACCTACCACTCATCATTGGCATCATTGCGAGGATGGTGCTAACTATCTAGATTAGTTATATTATACATGATCATTGTAAACATATTAATGATCTATCTTGTAGAAAACATTAATATTTTAAGTTACACACATTATCAAAAAAAATCATGTCTTCTTCACATAGGACCAATAATGCATCGTATGATGAAAACACTCATAGGAGAAATGATAAGATCTATACTATAGCAAATTGGAGTGAAAAATCACAAGCAGGGGTCTCATATGCTCATTTAGATCCTTACTACACTCAAAGACTACATTCAACTAATGTAGAAAATTCTAGAGGAGACAAAGTAAGTCTTAGAACAAGGAGGGCCTCAAGGCCTAGGACCTCCTCAAAATCTCAAAAAGATAAATCAAGGTACTATAGGGAGAGATATATGAGCAATGATGATTCTGCTAGTTTTCCATCTTCCTCTTCCTCTTCCACATCTAGTTCTGACAAGGATGAATGTGGGTATAGAAATAGAGATACACTAAGGGATCAAGATAAAGATAGAAGTAGAAATAGATGAGATCGTTAGTGTGAACATGAATGAAATCATCATAATTAGATAAATAGAAATAGAAATCATCACCATGAAATGTCTGATGATGATGAGCCTTTGTTGGCTACTAGGAGCATGATGGAGATAATGAAGGTAGTTAGAATATCCCATAGGAATCAAAGGGAAAGTCGCATCAAAAGACTTAATATGAATAACATCCCTAACTTTTTGGGAGGCTATAACTTTAAACCACAACATCACTTACAAGCCTTCCATGATGCATGTGCCTTATAGAACATCAAGAGTGAGTGGTAAAAGCTTAAGATCTTTCCTAGGATATTAGTTGATAAAGCTAAAATTTGGTATAGATCATTGGAGCCAGATTCAATCCATTTATGGTCCATAATGCTTGACCTCTTTAATGAGAAATACCAAATCTACAAGAGAGTATCCAATTGAAGAAAACAAATCCAAGGGTGAAATCAAGAAAAGCATAAACCCTTGGATATGGCCTTAGACAAATACTATTCACTACTACATAGATGTCTAGGCCATGGGTTTTCTCAAAAAGAGTAGCTTTTCCATGTCATAGATGGACTTCACAACCAAATGAGAGAGACCCTTGGGATTTATGCCCAAGGTCGGTTGTCTGAATTGAAATCCCATCAGATAGAAAGGCTAATCAAGTAGGTGGGAAAAGGAGAGCTATGAAAACTAGCAAATATAGAGGAATATAATTGGGATCCAACTCTTTAAAAGAAGGGAATCCATATCTATGATGAAGAAAAAGAAGCATCTCTTGATGAGGTGATTTTACAACAAACCCTACCAATACAAAATTCTATTGCTAAGCTTGAAGTAAGGATAGATAAGATGTGGGAGGTACTAAATGACAAAGCTACGACTTGTGTGAAAACCATAGAGAAGAGAGTAACACAACAAGAATATAGTGAGCAGAGAAAGTAGAAGAAAAAGAACAAAGAAATAGGTAAGAACACATATTGAAAAAAATGGAAAATAGTTGTAAGAGAAGAGGCTATAGACTCAACCACAAAAGAGGATAATATATGTGACATCTACCTATATGACCATACAAAGGGCTATTGCCCAATCATGTTACATCTACATGAGTATTGGGCTTTTCCTTTGAATCCTAAGTTCATACAAAAGCAAATGCCTAGGAAATTACCTTACTCACAAGGTAATTATAGATAGTCCTACAACCAAATATACTATTCTAGTGGAACTTCTTATTAGCCTCAACATCACTATCAACCGTAGTGACAAAAACCACAATTGTGGGGGATGCCATCAACAAACCAACAATACACTTATTGTCAACCAAACTTTGTATGACTACTATGTTCAACAACTTGTCTTTCCAAATGGTTCTACTTCCTTTACCTCAAACCACTATTATCACTCTCTCGAATATCATCAAACTATAGCATCTCCTATGGGATCACCATATCAAACCACTTATCCTTTGCAACCTTCTTAATATTTTCACACTTCTCTCCACCATATGTCATCACCAACAATACAAGAAGGGTTGGCACGACAACATCAATAGAAGAATGTCACTTATGGTGTGGACATACACGTAAATGATAATGCTAGTAGATCTCAACCACAGTCTCAAAAATGTTCTTTCTTTAGAATTACCACACATGAGCTCAAAACTTGTAGATCTACTAGCTCATCAAAACCAGCACAAGGCCAACCTAGTGCAACACACTTCCTTACCAAAACAATGTGTCCCAATCCTATGCAAGAGCCAACATCCATTACCACTCCAGTATAATAACAAATGAACCTATCACTATGGAGAGACAGGCAATTCCATGCATTACTACTAAAAAAGAAGGGTGCAGTTGTGGACCAAGCTTCTAGAATATCAACACAGTCATTACACCAATCCACCACAAGCGTGAAAAATAAGTGTGTGTACAAGAGAGAGCAAGGGCTACTAAACCAAAATACACCCAATGACCAACAATTGAGAACTTTCAGTTGTCCAAAACATGAATGGAACAATTTACACCACTCATTAATTCCCATTCTAAGAAAATGACCCCAACTAAGAATTTACAAATGGAAATACTAAATCATAATCATACGACAACAAAAAGAGGAACTAAGGACATAGATGATCAAAATTCAATTACCATCAAGATTACATGGGATGATAATAAAAAAAACTAAGTCACTAAGGATGGCAAGTGAGAAACCTCAAGTGTATAATCCAGGGGAACTAGCTGCCATTTTCTAAACTCACCCATGAGTTTAGTCATGGGGGAGAAACCAATCATGATCAAGGAATTAATAAATATTTTTTAAATTTTATGTTTTATAATTTCTTTTTAATTTTTAATTTTTTGTTATTTCTTTTCAAATTTCTTACCAATTTTCACATTCTTTGATACCTTTTCATTCTTTTACATTTTTTAAACCATTTGCAATTCTTTGATATTTTCTACTTATTTCAATGTTTCTCATTCTTAACATTTTTTTACAATTTTTCATACTTTTTTTGCATGCTACTTGTACATAATTTTATCAATTTTGAATAAAACACATTGAATAAAGCAAGATGTAGTCCCAATAAGGTGAATATTTCTCTATGTTATCAAATCATAAGGGATTGATTATTTGTATAGTGAGACCACACCATCCATCTATCCATTCCATTAATAAGAGGTTCTTGCCATGGCCATAATGATATTCTTTCCATCATAAAACCAAGAATAAACTTATGATCATTATTCTTGGACTGAAAAGTGAAGAACTAAGTGGGAATGCAAAGGGTCTAACATAAAGGAAATTTATGGATTCTCTTGGATTGTTGCTAAGAGTTCTATCCTACTACTAAGGAAGTATTATATCCTTGTAGATCTAATGAAAAATGGAAGTAAGAGTAAAATAAGTGTTGCCTTACCATGTCACTAGAAAGACATGTTACCCATGCTTAAAGGTAGTCCTCTAGTAAGGTTGACACAGTTAAAAATAAAAATCATGCACAAAATAAATTTCTAGGGGTTCCATTGGAAAGAAATGTTATCCATGCTTGAAGGTAGGCAACTTCTTAGGAATCTAAAAAATAGTAATAATAAAGAGTGCAATGAATAAACTCCTCCCTTGGACAATACGCCAAGTGGTAATGCTCCTTACAACAATGGTAGTCTTTTGGTTGTAACTCATAGAGATGAAATAATGTGATGTCATTGGAAAGTGGTTTCAAGTTGGTTTGAATCTTGAAAAGAAAGGCTAATGATTACCTTAACCATTAATAACACACAAGGATTCATTATGCCTATGGTAAGATACCTCACGTCCCAATTTCAGTAATCCTTTATACAGTCCATCTCATCTCAATGTATATTTAATAATAACTTGTGGTTTTGTATAATATAGAATTAATTTCCCAATTTGGTGTTACTAACATGTGTGTTTTTCCAAATAGGTATGCCTTATGTTCAACTCCTTAAGTGGCTAAGGACACTTTTAGGCATGGTTATACAAGGGCATTAAGGGTTGAAGCCTACTTTGGGGAGGATCCACTTGTATAACTCTTGTATTTCATACTTGCTAAGTAGTTTGACATCATCTTGTGCCTTCTAAGAAATCTAATAAACTTCCCATATCATCAAATAATCTATCCATACATCAAATATTCATTATCCATTTTTTATCCATACTATAAAATTTCGTTGCTTGAGATTCCTTCTTCATGAACCTTGAATGCTATATTATTAAAAACTGTGCATCACTCATGGCACATGACCCTCTAGCAAGGTTTACATCTTCCAGACATTTCATCAAACTCATTTTTCCAAGAAAAATTAATGAACATTTTGAACTTTTTAATGGTGATGTCGTAGGCACCTATGATGTTGTATCTATGATGTCGCACACATAAAAATAGTATATATGCATGCAAGAGTTAGTGAAATTTTTAATTCTCTCTTTTGTAGCAAGAGAAGGTTTTACAGTTTTTCCTCAACACTCTTACACATTAGCTTTCAAAGGCCATAACTTTGCCCTCATAGCTCCGACTTCCAAAATTCTTCAATTCTATTGATCTTGGAGCACTCAACTTACTTGTGGGAGATGCATTACATGATATAAGTAAATGAAAATTTGAGCCACAAACTTCTAACTCTAAGAAGATATTATAAAGAGTAAGTACAAGGAGATAATAAGAACCTTAAAGTTAATCAATCAAACTTAGGCCAGAAAGATTCAAATAATACTCCTAATAGCCCATATCAACTATTTTAGGCCATAATAAGGAAGGAAAATGATAAAAGGTTATAAGTAACTACAAATATAACACCTAAGGGGTTCTTTTTTGAAATTTTTTTGAACTCTGCAATCATAATAAAATAAGAACTTAATCTAACCAAGGGTATGAGCAAGATAAAGAACTATTAAGAATAGATAGGAACACCCTAATAATTTTAAATCCTTGTTGATTGCAAATGGCCCTAAAGAGGATACCATAAGGAGGACCTTCACAACACAAGAGCAAAAGACCAAGAGGCTATGGAAGAGGTTAAGTGAGGGAACAAACCCCATAAGTAGAACACACAGAGAAGGAGGTTCAATCATACAGCATTCATCAAGAAACTCCTACTATAGAGCACTTAGCCCAAGGAGAGGTAGAAATTCCAAAAGTAGATAAACTAGGATAGTGTCTCACATTATCACCAAATTGCCTCTAGGCCATCCAAGAAGATCAATTATGTCCATGATCATTATGGAATTGAATTTTGATCCCTTTATGGAATTTTCTCCAGAAGTAGTGAAGACACAACTCCAAGCATATCCATTATGGTCTACACTAACCAACAACGGTAAATGGAACTTAGGTGAAACCTACCAATTATGGAAAAATAAATAAGTCGATGCTATAGTGAAACTTTAAGAAGTCTCTATGTCATACTTAGTAGAAAAGTACAGATGGAAAAGAAGACAAGAACAGAAGAGGAAAAACATCAAGAGCTCCTAAACAGATATCAATTCCATGAGCCTAAGAAAAAAGGGAAAAAGCTAATGGAAGAGCCACCACTGTCTAAAATACGAACTACATCAAGCCACCTTAAATTTTTTTTTTATTTTTTCATGTAACTGTGTCATTTTTTGTACACATCACTGCAACACTCAAAGTCAGTCAATAATCTCATACCTTCTCAATTTTATAAAGAAATCTTGGTCCTATCTTGTTAACTTGAGGACAAGTTCTTAGTCAGTCGTGGGGCTATGATGAATCATTACTTGGCTGGGATATCACTGATGCTACATTGCATTTTTGATATCATTGATGCTATATCACATTTGTTTAACAAAAAGTCAATTTTTGTCCACCAGTGATATCGTAACAATGATATCATATCTATGATGTCATTTATTCGATATCGTATCACATGCTACATCATCGTAGATTTAATATCACATGATGTGTGCTTTCCTATAAATACAACACTTTGGTGCACAATTCAGAGAAGTTTCATTCCATCCTTAGGTAGTGATGAGCGATGAGGTACCCCTACACCCAACCATACAAATCACTAAGGCATTACACGTGATTTGGTCGAATTCCATGGACCTATAGTTATCTCATACACTAGTTCCTCTAAGAAGTGAAACAACATTGAGAACATTCATTGTCTTCTCAACTACACTTGTGAGGCTCAAGGATATGGTTGAAGTGTAATTAAGGTATATGAGTCTTTGTCATTTTATATTTTATGGATGTAATCACCTACAACAAGAATAATAGTAGAGTAGATTGAAAACTAATGTCTATTATCTATCTAGCCTAACACAAGTAACTGGCCCACTTTCTTGAACACATAACACTGCTAGGTTACCAAACGTTAAGCACTGTTGGGTTACCAAGTACTATATGAATGCTTGAAGTGATCATGCTCATGTTCATTAACTATTGGAGATAAATTATTTAATCAAATGCATTAAAGTAAAGAATAGGAAAGTAAAATGTAATAAGAAAAATATTAAGCTATTCTCAGTGTTGCAAGGATTGTCAAAAGAGTTCATTTTATTCCTGTTACACTACTATGCTCAGGTATATCAATGCTCAAACAAAGAATCGCACACACTTTAGACTCCTTTTACGGGTACTCAGAAAATATTCTAACACTAGGGGGAAGAAATAGTAAGAGCTTTGCTACCTTACTTGAAAACTAAAAACTAACTAATGAAAAAACTTATGAAAACTAGAGCCTAGGCATAGTATTTATAGACTTAGGGTATATACCCTAACATCAAACATCCAACATTGAATCTAGGCCCCGATGTTGTGTATGCGATGTCATAGCCCCAACATCACGGCCAACATCAAATGGTGATTTATCGTACCCCCACGACTGAATGAAAACTTGTTCTTGAGTGTAGAAGAGGAGGAACAAGTTCTTTACAATATAACATATTGGGTACATATGGGATTATTGACTGACATGACAAACTGACTCAGATGAAATAGACATATAGACTTTGAGTGCCCAAGTGTACAAAATTACAATTTTTACAACATTGGATGTTCATGAGAAGAGGAGTGAACACCCTGGAGAATATTGAGATCCAACATCTCTTGGCATCAGGAGAATGAGAAAGAGAGAAGAGATCCTTCAATCACAAATGATCCTCATTGTGTGGTATTGCTGCATCATCCTTGGTGAAGATAGTCCCACTTCCAATTCATGTTTCCCACTACAATCACAATAGGATCATGAATTAGTATGTAACGTGTAAAACATAGTGATTAAATGCCTTGTCTCATTGGTGGTTACACTTGGCTAAGTTGTGATTGTGGTAGATTGGTTTCTTTGAGTAGTATTAGCGGGAAGGCTGACAAATAGGGTAAAATAGATAAGTGCTCCACTAGATTGAAAAAATGTTTAACACAAGGAAATATTTGAAGAGGGTATAAGAATTCATAATAATAAAAAGAAAAGTTCATTTGAAAAATATTATGAAAAATGTGCACAATTGGATGTCATTGATGGGGAAAACAAAAAAGAATTTGATTGTGAAAATGTCTAAGAGTAAAGAACTTAACTAACCCAACCAAAAGATATGCAAGTGGGTCCTTCCCAAAGCAGGCATAGGCCTTTTATGTCCTTTCATAAATTCAAAACAAAGAGTTTGTGGGCTCCATGGATGATTAATGGTTACAGAAGGTTAAGTACAAAAACTCGGAAGTAACTAACTAAGAATTCCTACACATCAAACTAGGACATCGAACCAAAACATGAAACTAGTAGTGAGGTGGAACATGGAAAGCATAGATGGATAAGAGAAAGAGAGAGAGTAGTATGGAGTTCCTAATTATGGTCACATGAAGTCCCTTGTGGATTTTGTGGTTAAATGAATTGATAGGATCCATCTTTAGTCCAGACCAAATCCAACCACTTTCAATGACTTTGCATTGACATTCTAAGACCAATCCATCCCCTGAGATACAAGAGTGCTCTCATAGAACAACCACCATTCCAAATTAGAGAAGTAGAAAGTGAGGAAGAGCCTTAGTTAGAGGATACGAGTCCCATAACTAGTGCTTATAGTCCGTTAATATTGTTTAAGGGGTGTGCTTTGAATTCCCATTATTGTTTTTTTAAATGGGAACCGCACCATGCAGACACACATGCATTTATTTTGTCCAAGGGGTGTGCTTTGAATCCTCATATTTTTTTTCTTGATGAGAACCACACCATGTGAGGACATATGCATTTATTTTATCTAAGGGATGTGCTTTGAATTCTCATCATTTTTTTTCAAATGAGAACCACACCATGCAAGGACTTATTCAACTTCCTTTATTGATTGGCATGGAATGGTAAGAAATTCATGGAAATGCACATGCACCCAAGCAAACAAAAATAGTACAAAGAATATCGAATCCCCTTGAAGCCACACCCTATTCAAACCTTTGAATCCTTCCCAATTCTAGAAACTACCAGAGTCACAAATTTATTACAATTTTATTAATGAAAAAGGGATTGCATGTTTTCAAAATAAGGAAAACCATAGAGTGTGTGGATGGATGGATGTTGTGGACTCATTGCTTGTTACATGAAAAAGAAACCTTGTCCTAATTATTTGTAACAAAATTCAAAGTTAAAAACCAAACATCAACAATCAAATAACAAAAATAGTACATACCATCATCAAGTAATGCATTACCAATGTACCTAGCACTTATTAACAAAAAGTTAGAAAATCATACCAAATAAAAGAAAATATAGAAGAAACTGTAAATTATTCAAGAAATATCAAATATACTAATGATGGTGTGAAACAGAAATTAGAAAAGATTAATAACGTAAAAAAAAAGATGTAAAACAAAGAACATGTAAAACAAAAAGTTGTAAAATGAAAAATGGGTAAAACAAAAAGGTTAAAAAATTGAGCCACTTGAATGATTAGCATGGTTGTCCATCTCCCTCATGACTAAGTTGAAAGGAGGAGATCCAAAATATGTAGTGTGGTTGTCCATTAGATGAGGTGCTTGTTGTGTTAGCTGTCGTATGTTCATGGAAAGGCTTAATTTGTTGGATGTTGACTAGCTATTTCTTGTTTGGGCTCTCAAGTTTATAGATCATCATGGACCATGAAGGAAAAGTTTCATAAATGATATAAGGTCCTTCCCACAATGTTTGGAACTTAGTTCATTGAGGTACACATGTGGGGTTCTAGCAGAAAACCTTGTCCCTTGGTTGAAATTTAACTTTTTTAATTTTTAGGTCATGATGTTTTTTGCTGTAAGCCTTGTGCAACTCATTAGATGATAAGGCCACTAATTGGTTTTCATCTAGCATGTTAAGATTCATTAGTCTTTCTTTTTTGTCTAAACTTAAGTCAAGGTTGAGATACAAGCCATTAAAAGTATACTGAGTTTAGATTGAATAGGAAGTGTTGGTAGTTTGTTGTACACAAGCTTATAAGGAGAGTAGCCTATAGGAAGTTTCCAAGTTGAGCAGTAGGCCCAAAGGGCATTGTTGAGTTTTGTGCTCCAGTACTTCCTATAGTTGCTAACAGTTCTTGTTAGTATTCTTGTGATCTCTTTATTGGTAACCTTAGCTTAACCATTAGATTGGGGATGGTAAGGTGTTGTGAGTTTGTGTTCAATCCCTAAGTGTTGCATGAGCTTCTAAAAAGTAGTCCTTGTAACATGAGTTCCATTGTCAAAAATTTAATGCACATGGCACACCAAACATGTTTACAACATTTTGTTGTACAAACTAAGTAGCAGTAGAGGATGTACAATCGATGACGGTTGTTGCTTCTATCCATTTTGTACAATAGTTAACAATGACTACGATGTACGCCTTTCCATTTGACATGGGCATGATGGGACCCATGAAATCAATACCCCAAATGTCGAATGGTTAAAATGGTTGAATCCATTGTTGAGGTTCCTCCATTCAAGTAGTCATTCCACCATCTCGTTGGCATCATTCACAAGATCATATGAAATGATGAGCATCCCTGAAGAGTGTTGGCAAATAGTACCCTGGCATTAGGATTTTAATGGCCATGCATCTCCTAGCATAGTGTCCTCCATAAGGACGTTCATGGGTGTCTTGGAGAATGGGAAATTGATTAGCATCAGGGACACACCAACAAACTAAGCCATTGGTGCACATCTTGTAGAGGTGTTCGTTGATCTCCATGAAGTGCTTTACCTTGTGAAGAAACTGTTGTTTCCTTTAATGGCCCAACCCTTGTGGCATCTCCTAAGTGAGAAGATAGGTTAGAATGTTATCATACCATTTTGGCTCATTGGGCATTTATTTGGTTATTACTCTAGAAAAGAAGAGTTCATAAGGAAACATATCAAATAATGGGCTTTGATCCTCTTTGTCATCCCATCGCAACCAAGACAAGTAGTCAACAACCATATTCTCAGTGCTCTTTCAATCTACCATTGTAAGATCGAATTTCTACAAGATCACCAACCATCGTATGACACAGGGGCTCACCATTGGTTTGTTCATTAGGAAGTGGGTGACACTATTTTCTGTATGCACAAACACCTTGTATTCAAGCACATAATGCCTAAAACTTCTCTAGAGCAAACACCACTATCATTAATTCTTTTTCTGTAGTGGTGTAGTTCAATTGTGCATCCACAACGCTTCAACTAGCATAGTGGATGTAGTATGGATGTTTCTTGTTATCTAACTGTGTCAGCACATCTCCCAAAGCATAAATCGATGCATCTTTCATGATGTGAAATGGTCTGGCCGAGTCCGATGCTTGCAGGATTGGGGTTGGTACAAGCTTTTGCTTCAGTTGTTAGGATGCTTTCTCACACTTTGTGGTCTAGACAAAGGAAACATCTTTCTTTGTTAGCTCAACCAATAGTTTTGCAATCTTAGAAAAATTCTCTATGAATCACCAGTAGTAGCCAATGTGTCCAAGAAATGACCAAATATCTTTAACTATTTCTAGTTGGCGGGTTATTCCTTGGATGACCCTTATTTTTTCAAGATCCACCTCAATTCTTACTTGTGATATTTTGTGCCCCAATACAATGCCCTCATAGACCATGAGGTGGCTTTTCTACCAATTGAGTTGTAAGTTAGTTTTGACATCTTGTTTTAGCACTTGCTTAAGGTAGTCTAAGGCTTACTCAAATGTAGCTTCATAGGTGGAAAAGTCATCCATGAAGACTTCTACACCACTACCGATCTACTATTGAAAGATGCTTATGACCAAGCGTTGAAATGTGGTAGGAGTATTTCATAGACTAAACAACATCTTACAATATGCAAAAGTCCCCTAGGGACTTGTGAATGTTGTCTTTGCTTAGTCCTCAAGTGTAATTTGAATTTGGTTATAGCCACTATAACCATCTAGGAAGCTATAGTAGCAATGCCCTGATATTTTGTTGAGCACCTAGTTAACAAATGGTAATGGAAAGTGATCCTTGAATTTTGCCATATTCAGTAGCCTAAAATTGATGTAGACTTGCCACTTACTACCTTTCTTTGGTACAATTACGAGTGGACTAACCCACTTTCTATTCGCAATGGGATAGATGAACCCTACCTTGAGGAGTTGCTTGATTTCCTCCTTGATGATTTGCTTCAATTTAGGATTCAATTACCTTTGTGGCTATCATTTTGACTTCATGTTTGGGTCGGTGTAAATGCAATGCTAGCATATCCTAGGATTAATCCCTATGAGTTCATGATATGACCAAGCAAAAGCTGTTGGCCATATTTCAACTACTTTCAACAGTATCTCTTTTTGTTCTGGAGCAAGTCTTGCATTGATTATAACTAGATTCTTATTTTTCAAAAATACATATTCCATTCTAGCTGGTAACATTTTTAGTTCAAGGGGCTTGAAGTTCTTAGGAATTTCCAACTCTTCCCAATAGGTATCATCATTTGTATCATCAGAGAGTTGATGATGAACTTACTCAAGTTCATCCATGCTCATGACATATTCACATGTCAAGCTCTTAGCTAGTTCCATGCATAGTGTGCTACTTTCTGAATCAGTGATTAGCCATTGGGTGTCCTATTATTTTTTGGTTGCTACGTACAGACACCATTGAATTTCTATTTCTTGCACACACTACTTGCATGCAGAGATAGATGCTTACTTTCTGGCCCAAAGTTTCTGCACATAATTGCACCCACTATCACTGTATGTGATGCATAGAACTCTCTTCTTTTTTATCTTTCTAAATACATTTTCTTTAGGGATTTCCAAGGAAATATCTTTGATGCCCATTCTTACATCTATAGTGCTCAACCATGCTCTTTCCATGATGATTGGGAAGTCTCCTTTTTAGTTCTTCAATTTGATTACTAGGAAGTGAATAGGTTAAGACCACCCATAGATAGTGGTCATAATGTCTTCTACCAATTCCAATGAAATAGTGATGGACCAGTCTACCAATTCTAATTTTATGTTGCTCTTCCTAAGAGGAGGCAGGTTCTAGGCAGTGCACATCTCATGAGAAATCAAATTAACATCAAAACCTAAATTGAGAAGAGCCTTGCACGATTTGTTCTTGGAAATTTGCAAATGAATTAAAGGACTTCCAAGATCAACTAATTTCCTAGGAAGATTTCCTGCACAGATCCAATCGGACACAATGTAAGTGAGCATTATAGTATGGATCCTTAGTAGAGTTTGGTTTGAAGGAAGCCCAAAGGAATTTGATATGGAGGAAGAGGTAGGAACAGGGTTGTCAACTACAGGTGTAGGTAAAGGCTTAAGTGGGCTATGGGGTCAAAAGAGAGGTCTTTTCTTTGACTAGGCATTCGACCCCTTTGATTGATGATTAGATTGCAAATTAACAACCCTCGTACCGTTACGTTGTTATAGTTGAGTAGGAAATTCACCCTGCATTGGTGGAGCAGGTGGTAGCTATGCAACTAGGAAAGGAGTATGTGTAGGAATAAGAGGAGGATAAGCATAGGAGGTGGTATCCCTTCTTTCATGTAGAGAAGGAGTTTGATAGTAATCATAAGGGTGGTAGTAAGGCTGAATATTAGAAACATGACTAGAAGAATCACATGGAGACATGGGTTGTTGAATGTGGTAACCATATGAATTAGGTTGCCGGTAAGGGTATTGTTGCCTTGGTGGTGTAAGTGCCCATGATTGTGGTTACTACCATTGTTGGTGTTTTTTATACAGTTGCGGTGGAGCTCCACTCGGATAATATGGTTATTTCTAGTGGAACTGCCTGAGATTACCTTGAGGATAAGATAACCTACTAGATGTTTTCCTTTATGTAAGTCATGGATGTAAGGCATAAACCCTAGATTCCTGTAGATGTGAATTAATGGGGCAACATCCCTTTGGATGTTTGTATTAATAGATGTCACACCCATAATCATCATCTGATTCACTATCTGTAACCTTATCTATTGTAGAAATCTTGCCCTTACCTTTATAATATGCACGTTCAGCTTCTTTGCACCTCCTATGCTCATAATCACTATATTGTTCTCAAGACTCTTCAACAATTTTGAGGATAGCTTGAAATTGGCTATCTGTGGAGTCCCTTAATTGATCAAACTTGGCTATAAGTTCAGAATGGAATTGTTGAAGTGGCAAGGCTTTCTTATGCATTCCCTCATTAAATATGGATTTTTCCTCACTATTGCAGAATCGAACCTCCCACTTGCAAATGGAAGGATCACAATTGTACTCCTCTGTACTTTTTCTTTTTCTTAGTTCACCCTCCTCTTTATTGACCTACTCAATTAACCTTTGTACCTAATAGGTAGTTAGTTCTGACAATCATCCTTGGGCATGAACACCAAGGGTTTTCCTTGTTTCATTATGAAACCCATCTACAATGTGGTGGAGTTGAGCCAACTGAGAATAACCATGGCCAAGACATTTGTGCATCAAGGCATAGTAGTAGCCAATGGTGGCATCCAAGGGTTTGTGTGCTCCTTGTTTCTAGCCTTGGATTTTCTTTCTTAAGTGGGACACCCAAGAGTACATTTGATACTTATCATTGAACATTTAAAGCATGGCACTTCATCGTCTAATAGATTCTGGTTCTAAGAACCAGTACCAATTCTCTGCTTCTTTGATGAGTATCCTGGGAAACAAATTCAATTTTTTCCATTCATTCTCTATGTTTTGCAAGGCACATGCATCCTGGAATTCTTGAAGATGATTCTACAGATCAGAGTTATATCCTCCTTCAAATCAAGGAATATTGTTCATGTCTAACCATTTGATCCAACTATCCTTCACATGCCTTGTTGGGATTCTGACTACTTATGCAATATTAAGCATACTTCAAGTAGCAAATAGAGGCTCATCAAGGTCTTGATCATGGTGCCTACAATGCCCTCTACTACCCCTTCATTCATGGAAATGTGCCTCTCTTGAACATCTGTGTCCTTGATCTTTCCTATCTCAATGGTCCCCTTGATTATTGTAGTCCCATTGATCATTGCACTCATTTTGATTTCCTCCATCATGATCTTACCTTCTATAGTCACAATTGGAGCTAGAAAAGGAAGAAGATGATGAAGAGGAAGAGGAAGGAGAATTAGCACCATCACATTGCCTACTACTACCTCTTTGGTGATCATGACCATGATCACGATCATGCTTCTTATTGGCATCCTGGTCTTAACTTGCCCCTTCAAATCCATCTTTGTCATTAGATCCTTTGTTACTAGAATTAGGATTCTGAACTGTGGAGTGTAGATTCTAGTTTTGACCTCCATCATCGAAGTCAAAGAGAGAAAATTCATTGAGTGAAAAACCCCTAGAGAAGGGTTCCCCACTCGCTTGTTGGTACAATAGGAATAGAGAATCGTTAAGCCCTTTTCCCTTTGAAAATTCATAGCGCTACTCTAGTTGTCGAGCTCACAGGCATTGTGCTTCAGTGGGATGATAATCCCTAGCATTAACNACAGGCATTGTGCTTCAGTGGGATGATAATCCCTAGCATTAACATCCTCCATGATATATTCCCCATGGTGTTCTTAAAGACCACACAATGCAAGCATTTGATAAAGCATTGTAAGAGTAGCACAATCAGGTGACAACATAATGTTGTCCTCCATGTCATGCCATCACTGCTTTTCATCCTTGTGTAAGATGAAGGTGAAATATGGCACACTCTCATTAAGGTGAGTATAGATAATTCGATGCTATTGAGGCTTTGTCAAATGAACATTAACAACCTTGGACAAAGAAGTGCTCCTATGAGAAGAAAACATTTTTAGTTAGCAAATAAAAATCATAGTGTGCTCTGAGAATTTATTGTGGTAATTATGAAATAAGATATGACTCTTAGGTTTGTTCCAATGATTTAAATACTTTTCACTAAGTCCTAGATAGCACACAAAACAACAAAAAGGTCCCCAACAATTGTGCCAATGATGAGTAATGAGGTACCCCTATGCCCAACTATATGAATCACTAAGGTGTTACATGCGATCTAGTCAAGTTCCGTGGACCTATAGTTATCTCATACACTAGTTCCTTTAGGAAGTGAAATGGCATTGAGAACATTCATTGTCTTCCCAACTAAACTTGGAAGGCTCAAGGGTATGGTTTAAGTGTAATTAAAGTATATTAATTTTTGTCATTTTATATTTTATGGATGTAACTACCTACAACAAGAATAAGAGTAGAGTAAATTGAAAATTAATGTCTATTGTCTATCTAGCCTAACATAAGTAACCATCTCACTTTTCTAAACACATATAACACTATTGGGTTACCAAACATTAAGTGTTGCTGGGTTACCAAGTACTATATGAATGCTTAAAGTGGTCATGCTCATGTTCATTAACTGCTAGAGATAAATTATTTAATCAAATGCATTAAAGTAAAGAATAGGAAAGTAAAATGCAATAAGGAAAATATTAAGTTATTCTCAATGCTACAAGGATTGTCAAAAGAATTCATTTTATTCTCATCACACTGCTATGCTCAGGTACATCAGTGCTCAAACAAAGAACCATACACACTTTAGACTCCTTAGAGCACTCAAGAAATATTCTAACTCTAGGGGGAAAATAACAAGAGCTTTGCTACCTTTCTTAAAAACTGAAAACTAACTAATGAAAAACATTTGAAAACTAGAGTCTAGGTGTGGTATTTACAAACTTAGGGTATATACCCCAATGTCAAAAATTCAACATCGAATCCAGGCCCCAACATCGTGTATGCACCATCATGGCCCTAACGTCATGTATGCAATGTCGCGATAGACATCACATGGTGATTCATCAGGTAGAATTTTGTAGTTTTAGTGATAGAGTAAATGCCCATAGTGTGGTGTTGAGAAATTTTATGAAATCCTTATTCAAGTGAAGTGTACTTGGGCACAGTTCATATCCAGAAATATAGATCAAGATTGCTTTTCATCATTGCAGCATCCACTTTGTTTTTACTATTTTACTTAGCATAGTTTTTATTATTTTACTAGTTTAATCATTTACATTTCCAAGTACTTTACTTTCATGTTCATTAGTAAATTGGGATGAGTACAACTGGTTTTGATCATTTAAGTGTAATCATTTGGTAATCCCAATAGTGTTATTGGTTGGTTTGCCCAGTAGCATAACACTTGGTAACCTAGTAATGGTTACATGAGCCCAAGATGTGTACGGTAAGCTAGGACCATATGCTCATCACTTTATGCTAAAGTAGATTTACATTACTATCATTACTTAGACTTAGGATTAAATTTCATTCTCAATTATGTTTATCGCTAGAGTAATCAAGGCCTAACAACATCAGTTATCATATGCCTCACTTTGGACTAAACCATATGTGACAAAGCTACCACTAGTCTGAGTGCAAAGATAGTGTCATGTGATCAATGCTTAATAATCTAGATGCCACAACTAGTCCCATCCATGGAATTCAATCGGATTGTGCATGACCGCTTGTGATTCATATGGTTGAACATAGGGGTACTTGCTGCTCATTACTAATTTTTAAGCCTTTCGATTTTATAGCATCCCTCCACTTTTCTATTTTCAAAGCAATATATTATTGAGTTATTTCCACCAACATAATATCATATGCAAATTGCATACACTAACTAATGAATTGTGTTTTTCTTAGGCCCTGATATCGAATCCCCAATATCAGAGGCCCGATATCATAGCTCATGCTACGTTATCAGATATCCAATATCATGGGATGCATGCCTACCTATAAATACAATACTTGGGTGCATAATTCATCTAATTATTTTGTTAATAGAGGAGCCAAACTCTAACAAATTTATTTTGTAGTCTTAGAGAATAGTCAGTGAATGCCCACAATGTGAACTTGAGTCAGTTGTACAACATCTTATTTGAGTGGAAATGTACCTAGACACATTCCATGAACAACAATAGGATTGAGGTTAATTCTTATTTATTCTAGCACTTTGACTTAGATTAGATTTACTTTCCACATAATTTACTTTTTATGTACTTAGTTAATATTTATGTTTCCATGCATGTTCATATATTAGCAGAATGAGTATGACCAGTTTCGAGCGTAAACACATATTCTCTTGGTAATCTCAGCAGCGTTATTGCTTGGTTCACCTAGTGTCATAGCACTTGGTAATCCCAATAGTGGATACATGGGTTTAGGATATTTACAATAAGCTAAAAATAGACAATCATCATCCGTAGGCTAGTTTAGACTTTATCTTTGTATTATTAATTAGATTAAATAATTAATTTCTCTATTATCATTAGGAGTAGCATAAGGCCAGAACAACATCAACAATCATATGCCTCACTTTGGACTAAATCATATGTGACAAAGCTACCACTAGTCCAAGTGGGAAGATAATGAACTACAATCAAGACAAAATAATCTAGATGCCACAACTAGTCCCATCCATAGAATTTAACCAGATCGTGTGTGAACACTTGTGATTTGTATGGTTGGTGTAGGGGGTACTTGTTGCAAATCATTGGCATCATTGTCAAGGAAGGTGCTAGTTATCTAGATTAGTTATATTATAAATGATTGCTATAAAGGTATTAATAATTTATCCTTTAGGAAATTTTAAAATTTTAAGTCACACATGATAAAACCACGTATTCTTCACATAAGACCAATAATGCATCGTATGATGAAAACTCTCATAGCAGAAATGATAGGATCTATACCAAAGAGAATTGGAGTGAACACCCTTAAGTAGGGATTTCATATGCTAATTTCCACCCTTACTACATGAAAGGACTATGTTCAACTAGTATAGAAAATCCTAGAGAAGATGGAGAAATTCCTAGAACAAGAAGGGCCTTAAGGCCTAGGACCTCCTCTAAACCTAGAAAAGGTAAATCAAGGGACCATGGGGAGAACTATAAGAGCCATTGCAATTCTCCTAGTTCTTCATCTTCCTCTTCCTCTTCAACATCTAGTTCTAACAAAGATGAACGTAGGTATTGAGATAGAGCTCCACTATGGAGTCAAGATAAAGATAGAAATCAAACCCAAGGGAAAAATCAAAGACATCAACATGATCATAGACAAGATCATCAATATCAAATAAATAGAAATAAAAATTCTCACCATGACATGTATGATGAAGATGAACCCTTGTTAGCTACTAGGGGCCTGACACAAATTAGGGAGGCAGTTCAAATACCCTAAAGATAACAAAGGGAGAACTGGATCAAATGAATTGATATGGACAACATTCCTAAATTTAGGTGAGGCTATAATTCTAATCCAAAACATCACTTACAAGCCTTCAATGATGCCTGCACCTTGCTAAACATTGAACCTAAGTGGAAAAATCTTAATCTCTTCCCTAGGACACTAATAGATGAAGCCAAAAGTTGGTATAGATCGTTGAAACCAGATTCAATCCACTGATGGTTCACGATTCTAGAACTCTTCAACAAAAAATACCAAAACTATGCCAGAGTTTGTAACCTAAGAAAACAAGTCCAAGGATGGAAGCAAGAACAACATGAATCCTTGGATGTGGCCTTGGATAGATACTATTCACTACTACATAGATGTCCAAGCCATGATTTCTCTCTAAAAGAGCAAATTTTCCACATCATAGATGGGCTTCATAATCAAATGAGAGAGACCCTTGGGATTTATGCCCAAGGTCAATTATACAAATTGAAAGCCCATCAAATACAAAGGTTATTTCAGTTCATATAACTAATGGGCCCAAGCAAAATATGATTCATCACTACAGAATTTCATCTTATATTTTCTTTGTTAATTCATTCATAAAAATAACAAATAAGTACTTGTTAAGTGCATATTTCTGATTTAGACCTATTGTCGTTAGAAAATTAGATGTGATTTCATCAGGTATTCTAATTATATTAGTAGCGCTTTCATACATGTCTTGAATTGCTTTAATATATTTAACAAGCTCATTCTTCAAAAGGTTTCTCTAATAAATACCTAAAAGCTAAAATTGGTATCCTAATGAGAATACCTAACATGTCATCTTTGAAAAAGAATATTATAAGATGATTTTCCAAATTAAGAAAAGTTAAGATGTACTAATTTTAGCCATAAAATACACTTTCAACAAGATACTTTTATGACCTCATTTACTACGTCATCCATCATAGTGCATAGGCCTCAAAATAAGGCCTATTTACAACCTAGGCAAAATTGATAGATGAGGCAATAAGTGAATTAAGAAGTATTTTAACCATAATAAGGATCAAAATGATAAAATCATTTTGTCCACATGTTGGTCTAGAAATGATGATAATTTTCTTATTGAAACAATTATTTATTGAAGAACAAGTTATCATGACAAAAGAAAATCAACTTTCTTAAAGGCTAGAAAATGAAATTGAATCCTTTAATGAGAAGTAATTTCCTTGATCTCATAAACTATGTAAAATAAAATAAAATGATTAGGCTTCAAATCCAACTAAGAAGAGATTAAGAAACATGGGCTCAATGGGCTCAATGATAATAGCACACAACAAAAACTTAAAAATGATAGTGTAACACCCCACCCTACTACACCTAGTTAGGAGAAAGTGATGCCTACGATTGCAAGTAATAACACAATGGAAACAAGACAAACCAAAACCATTAGTGCATGAAAATACATTAAGAATAAACTAGTTAGTATATATATAGATATATATCTCTTGCAAGATCAAATTTTTCAAAAATCCATGTCAAACAAAAGACCAAGCATACACAAACTACATGTTTCTATATAAACCAAAAATTTGTATTACTCTCATAGTATACAAAAACATAAACATCATATACATAAGATTACAATAAGGGTCATGCAAATATGAATAGTTTACATAAAATTATACATGGAGCTATATATCAATCAACCCTCATAGACATCTCTTTCATTAGCCATTTTAGTGCTCTCCTACACTCCTATAGCCTCCACCTAGAACTAAATCAAGTTTAAAATAGAGTGAAAAGCCTTTACACTTTCCTTGCTAGATGGACAACAAGTATTGCAATAGAGGAGAGGAATGTAGTAACAAGAAACTTGAATCAACATTTAGTCTCACATATGCTCTAAGTAACACATGTGAAACACCACCAAATTTGCATGTTGTAACCTTTGTAGCCTCATCCCATGAAACCTGAGGTAAAAATTTGTTGTAAATGTGAAGATTTTAATTCACATTAGGAAATCTCACATATTTCATACTTTTGGGGCTGAAAAATGCCTCATAAGTGGTCGAAGCCTCATTCCCCAAGTGAAAAAAGTCACCTAGTGTCTATATTTTGGCTTGGGGAGCTCAAAAATGCCTTTTGGGATGCCAAAAATGGTAATTTAATGGATTTTATGGGGGGATACACTTTTCTACGCTGGAAACACCTACAGGGAGGTAGATCTCACCTACCCCCCAGCATGGAGGGGTGGAGGCTTTCTCCTTAGCATGGAAACTACACCCCCTAGCATGGAGACTTCCCTCAAGCATGAAGACTTTCTCCCAGCATGGAGATTGCATGCCCCTAGTGTGGAAGCCACAAAGGCCATATTTCAACATTCCATGCACTCCAACATTGATCCAACGTGCCAGTGTAGAAGGTTGAGGGCCCAACGTAGAAGATCTATCTCTAACGTGGATCTCCCATTGCCATTTTTAGTAAATGGAATGGCCATGAGGATTTGGCACTTACTATATATGGTAACCCCTCAAATTTTGGCACCTACCCCACCTAAAATATAGCCAAATTTTGCAACCAATTTACAGCCAAATTATAGCCAATTTTCAGCAAAAATAAAGGTCAAACCCCTATAAACACCAAACCTTAACACCATTTCAAGGTTTCACCCCCTTTGGACTCACACACTTTGGCATTTTTGGTAAGCATTTTTGCATTCAAGATCTTTGAACACATACAAAGCCTTTTGAATCCCTAGTGTGGAAGCCCCTCTGTGGGCAATTGCTACCCCTCCCCTCCCCCACCTTGCCCCCCTGGCAAGCAATTGTTAATCCCCTTGCAACCCCCCTTAAAACCCCCCTTTAAGATCCCCCCTATAGATCTAGTACAAGAAGTAGCAAAGGTTCAAAAGCATTAGGAGTTTTGAAGCATCTGGATTGTGGAGCAACAGATTCCTAGTCGCCACTGAAGTCAATCCCCTGCCCCCAAGCACATTTTTTACATAATCTCTAAACTCTCTTTATTTTCGATGAAATAAATTTTATAGTTTTAGTTTGTGTATGAATTAGATATGTTATTTATTTTTAGTACATTTACATTTTTAGATCTACAATTGTACTTCTATTTTTTATTACTTTGTTTGCCCTCCTCTATGTCCTTGGGTGATCTACCAAACTATCCAGGGCACCCTGAATCCCATTTTTTAGAGGTCATGGGGATTCGAGGTTAAAGCTATATTGCTAAGACTTTTGGTTTTCCAACGAGTATATTTTTCAATTGCCACAGTTTTATGACACTAGAAGGAGGGCCTTTGTCCAAGTTCTTCACATAAATTAATTTGGCATTTTTCTACCCTTTTTCTAACACCAAGCCCCTAGTGTGGATGCTTGGGTTTTAAGAAAATTGATAGCAATTACTAGAAATCTTTTGAAGCTATCTAGGAAGGGTGTTACCCCCTTCAACTAGGAAAGCTTGGGTATCATAACATCTCTTCCCCCACCCCCTCCACCACCCCCGCCCAAAGCC
>MNCI01031144.1:165979-210637 GCA_015680685.1 Gnetum montanum
TCATTCTGTAAAAAATAATAAAAAAATCAAGTTAAAAACAAAACAAAGCAAAAAGTAAAAGTAATGTTAGCAAGTGACATGCACTACGTTGGGTTGTATTTTTCTTTTTTTTTCTTTGATGTTAACAAACGCATAATGTAATGTGGCCTAACCCCTTATTTTTTGCTTATTTTTCCCATAAGAGACCACTGCCTTTTATTCACCACCACGCTCAAGTTTTTTCTCTATTCCTTTGTTTCTTTTGTAAAACAAAAACGCACAGGAGTTTGTTTTTTTTTTTTTACCATTTTTCTTTCCACTCTTTTCCTTTTCTAGATTTTGAGCCTTGTAGACACTTTTTTCTTACTCTGAACTTGGATTTTGGATTGCTATAGTCATATCTACATGGGTGAAAAACTTATTGGGAGAAAAACAAAGTCTTGTAAGATTTTTGAGGATTTTCTCCTTGTTTCAACCTTTCTACCCCAACAATTTTAATTGGTAGGTTGTCTTTACCTTTTCCCTATCTTTTTATGCTGGATTAGTGTATATGAACACGCGATGGGATCATGTGGGGGAAAGAGTGCAAAGTCTGAGCTTTGGCATGTTCTTGTGCATATTTCCCAAAATTGTACGATTATGGTTACGAACTATTTATTAATATATCTAGTATGTATGGGATCATGAGGACTTGTGGAATATGATCTATGCTGTTGATGAGCCTCGTATGATTAGAACATGATATTTGTGGGGCCTATTGGGGCATGAGCACTTTTGGGCATTCCAACTATGATTAAAATAATATTTTATTAATCTAACTTTGAATGTGCATAACTTTACTTTTAGGAGTCTAATTTAGGTAAAATTAGTGTCATTGGGATCATTGTGGAAAGTACTTTCTAATCATGGGATTAGTTTTCTCTTTGGGCATATCTCATTTTGAAAGTTATTATAGTGGTCATTTGTATGGCAATACGTGTCTTTCGAGAACTATGATATTGTTTTGTCATATCAAGGTCTTCATGTTGTTCTATTACATCATGGTATTTTTTTCATGAAATGACTGTTAGGGTTGGATTTGTGTGATTGTGTTTATTTCGGTGTGTTGTGCTTATGACATGTGTTGGCTTAAGTTAGCCGAACTATGTACATGTTTTTGCGATAATGCTTGTGACAATCGTTAATGGGTGGTCCTGGTAGGAGGGTGTGGGCCGATTGGTGATGAGGCACCTTGGATGTAGTATGCATTAACCCCCACTATGATGCATCGATGAGGCTCCTATCTCAGGCCTCATCCTGAGAGTGGGAGAACATAGGTGTGATTTTCCCTATGGCTAGTCTGTGGCATAGGTGTGTCCATCCCTATCACTAGTCCTCCAAAAGGCTAGTGGTTGCAAGTCATAGGTTGATGGACCCTAGCACCAGTTGGATAAATAAAAGACTAATAACAGACTTGTAGGAAATGGCTATTATAAGTACTCATGGCAACATTTCACATGCTGCATTGAGTATGGATATGCTAGCAACCATGTTCGCTATGTATGTGATAATATTGGTTTGTGAGTTATACCATTAAGAATAAGTGTTCTATTGGGATTATGATGGTGTGGATCATGAACTATTTATGGCATATCATGGGTATGATAACATGGGCATGATAAATGATGTCAAACTGTGGCTTTGTCTATGCTTGTATGATCATATGTTAGGTTTATGGGTGATATGGTGTGTGTTTTTTTGCATGAGACTAACAATGTTGCAAGTTGCCTTATATCCCACTCCTCTCCTCTAGCACAGGACTTGTCAACCATCTAGCAAGGGAAGTGTAAAGGCTTCCCACTCAATTGTGTACTGACTTTATTTCATTATAGGTGAAAGTTGCAAGAGCTTAGACAAGCATGAAGAGAGAGAGTAGAGGAGGGGAAATCCTTCAATGCTTGGTTATGGTATATTTTCATGTATAGTAGTGTGGACTAGATATCCTTGTATGAAACTCTCTGTACTGTACTCTTCTATATATGATGATGAAATTTATGTGTTTTTTAGTATTTTTGCAAAGCAATGTATAGTTTGCTTAATGTAGAGACATGCATTTTTATGATGTGATATGTATGTTTAGTTTTTAGTATGGTAGAAAAGTTCTGTATTGTCTAACTTTTCTTATTAGCATGTATTCTACACGTTATTAGGTCTAGATATCATGCTTTCATGTTTTAGTTATCATGCTTTCGTGCTAAGATTACTTTATTCTAGGCATCACCCTACCCTAATCTAGGGCAAGGTGTTACACTAACTAGCATGGAAAAAGGGGGAAACACTTAAGGATTATTCAAAAATAGCCCTTAGACACCTCAAATAGACATCAAACAATCTTGAATGCACTCCATAACCATGTTTTCATCTTCCAGAGCCCTCAAACCTTGCAAAACTAATTACAAATGGTAAAAAAGCTATTGCCTTGTATCCTCCTAGCTAGATCCATGCTACGCACCCTAACCCTAGCATGAAAGAGAGGGAAAAACATTAAAAACCATCCAACAAACCTCCAAAATCACTAGTTTTGACTCTAAAACCTAGTCCTCAACCTTGGTAACCCTAGGAGCATACATGCATGGTCAATTAAGGTCAAAAATAGTCTAAATCAAATATTTATGATTCTTCCACATTAGGGACCCTCTCTTCCATGTTGGACAGCGTGGAGACTAAAGGGGAAACTCATTTGAAACTTATAAACACCTCAGAATGACATCAAATGACCTTGCATGCACCTTAGAACCTTCTCGACACCCACTAAAGCCTTCAAACCTTAGGAAACTAATCCCAAATGGTCAAAAACCTATCCCCCCTTAGTCTTCCACACTAGGCAACCCATCCCTAGAGTGAAAAAAATGGGGGAAGCCCAAAAAACACTTAGGAACACCTAAAAGTGCCAAATTTTGGCCTAAAACCCTAGCCCTTGACTCCAGTAACTCTAGGAGATGACATGCATAGTTGATTATGATCCAAATTGGGCTAGATCTAGGATTATTATTCCATCCACACTAAGGAATGTCCCTTCCATGTTTGGTAGTGTGGAAATAAGGGGAAAAACTATTTTTCCACTTTTGATGGCAAGATGACACTCCTGAAGACCAAAAATCCATGCCAAAGAATCCTAAGACCTCATAGCCTTAAGATTGTACCTCTTTGACCTTATTTTAGCCTCCAAAACTCATTCCCCCCACTCCTCCATGCTAGAGCAACTACCTTAGTGTGGAAACAAGGGGTAAAACCTTAGATTCCCTTGAATGACCTTCAAATATGACCAAAATCAGTTAGAAGCTTGTAGAATCATGATCTATAGCCTTAGGGGGCCTAAAAACCTCATCAATGTACTCCCAAATCATCCTAAAATCATGAAACAAGTGTTCCCCCATCCTTCCATGCTAGGGATGCTATGCTCAATGTGGAAGAAATGGGGAAAGCCTTTTCAACATGTTTTGACACCCAAAACTAACTCAAATGGCTTCAAAACAAAGCTAGAGCATGCACAACTTCTAAATCTGGGTTTCAACTACCTGTCTTCCCATGTTTGATCCTATTTTTACTTGGATTTTAATTCTCCATGCTAATCCCTTTCCTTTCCATACTAGCTAGTGTGGAAATAGGGGAGTTAAGCTCTGCAACCTGCTTCTTAACTTTTACCAACCTTCAAAGTGCCCAATTTTGACAGATCTAGCCCTATGCTACCTTGGGAAGGTTTTGAAATCTCAATTTTGGACTCTAGATGCCCCAGAACATACTTTCCTTGGTTTCCACATTGAGGGTCCTTTCTTCCACGTTAGCCAACATGGAAACAGGGGGTCCCAACGTGGAAGCCTCAAAAATCTTGATCTCTAAGTCTAAAGAGCCCTAACTAATGCCCAAAATCACCTAATAGCCTTGTAGCCACAAACCATAGCCTATTAAGACCTAAAACTAGAAAAATCTAATCCCTTTTAACCTATGTTAGCCAAATTTCGCCATATGTATCATGTTTTGCTTGATTTGATCATATTACATGATGTTTCAACTTGTTTTTAGCCTTGTATTTCATTACTAACCTTCTTGACCTAGTATGGCCTTTACACAACCTTATATGTTCTTTTTTTGTCTTATTATAGCCTTATTTGCCTCTATTTAGCCTTTAATTAGTATCAAATAGTGGGGTTTGACCTTCCCTGACCACTATTTGACACCATGTGACAATGGCCCGCTAAGGCCTAAAACTAGCATCATGGCCTACTATGGCCTTAAACTAGCAAAATTATGACCACTGTTGATCATTTGTAGCCTTATTTCTTGTACTTCCCTTTGTTTGACTTTTATTTTGCCCTTATTGCACTTTGTTTACTTGTTGTTACTCTATTTATAGCCTTGGATGACCTTTTTTGCATTAGAATAGCATGTATTTGCATAATTTTATGGCATTTTAGCATTATTTATTCACTTTTATATATGTGCTACTTAATATGCTTTTGGTTGACATGTAGGATTAAAAGTATGAGTACCTAGAAGTAGATCAGTTTACCTTAAAGCCTTAATAAGCCCCTCTTGTGATGTTGACCAAGTTGGCCTCATGTACCCAAACATTGAACCTTGAAACCATTGCACTATATAGCCATAACACCCTAATGTAGCCCAATGACAATTGACCTTGAAACTAGAAACATCACAAAGGGTTCCTTAGTTGAAATTCCCATGATGGTGAAGAGAAAACACATGAAACCAAGTTTCTCACCAAAACTTAAGCCTACTCATAACCTCATCAAGCCCTTACAATGCAACATTAAAGCCATCATATAGCCTTGATTATATCTAATGCTCACATGTTTGCTTGTAGTGTTATTTATCATTATTGACAAGTTGCAAAAAATGACTGATGTTAACAACTTTCATGATCTGCAACAAGTAAGCTAGCATGCTCTCTCTCTCTCTCTCTCTCTCTCTCTCTCCCTCCTTGTTTTTCATAATGAACAAGTTGCAAGACTTTGTGAATCTGATGCACATCACACAAATTTTCTTATGTTGTAACGATGGTGACATGTCGTGGCTTGGTTTGCTAGTTATCTCATGTAGCCAATAGATGACATCGATAGCTTGCCAAGGCCTTAAACCAGTAACACAGCCTACCAAGGCCTAAAACTGGTGATACCATGGTCCGCTAAGACCTTAAACTAGCACTATAGCCTTAAACTAGCAACATTGGTGACCTAGGAAGCCTGGTTTTCTTCATCATTTTACATGGCCTTATGCATTATAATGTGATAACATGCTTTCTTTGCTTGGTTTTCTTATCCTGTTAGACTTGTACTTACAGCATGAAGCTTGAAGTCATTGTGCAAGTGTATCTCATCATAGCAGCAAGTCATCACATGACCTCGATATGCAAGATTCAGTGAGTTTGTCCTACTATATCAAGAGTGCCAATGCCATTTCCATTCCATTACCTCTCCTTGAGCCCAACCCCATAGCCTAAATATAACCTTCCTTTCCCTAAGCAGCAATGTTAACCAATGTCTAACACTCATGCATTATAGCCATGTAACATTTCCTTTGTCATGCTACACCATCAAGACCATTAAATGCAACACATCTCATTCAATAGAAGAACTAAATCAAACTAGCCTAGGCAAAGAAACCCAATGAAGGTTTCAATCCATAAAAAAAAAGAGCAAGGAAAGCAAATTGCCAAGAAGCTGAAATGACCTATGAAGATCAAAAGAACAAATTAACAACTCCAAACATATAAAAGGGAGAAGCTTAAACATCAAAGAAACATTAGAGCAAGATGTTGGATCCTCAAATGCATCCGTCAAGTGATCAACATCTCAAAACATGAAGAGCCAAAATCTATCGATGGACCAACATGGTAGTGCCATAGCCATGAGGTCAACACTTGGAATGCATTGTTCACCCTCATAACCATTTCCTCATAACCCCATGACCATTACCATTCCCTCACCATAGCTTTATCCCATCATCACAAGCACTCTTTGGCATGGTTCGACATGACTGAATCAAGCACAAAGAGGGAATGTTGGTGGTGGACCTACAATGGTGACTTCTATTCCTTGTTGATGCCTCTCAAGTCAATCCTCTAAACACCAACAAAGGTGGCCAATGAAACACCACCAAATTTGCATGTTGTAACCTTTGTAACCCCATCCCGTGAAACCCAAGGTAAAAATTTCTATAATTGTGAAGCTTGTAATCCACAATGGGCAATCTAACATATTTCATACTTTTAGGACTGAAAAATACCTCATATGTGGTCAAATCCTCATTTCCCAAGTGAAAAAAAATCACCTAGTGTCTATATTTGGGCTTGGGGTACTTTTATGGGTTTTATTGGGGGGGGGGGGTGTGGTATACACTTTTCTACAATGGAAACACCTGTAGGGGTTAAATCTCACCTACCCTCAGCTTGGAGGGGTGGGGGCTTTCCCCTCAATGTGGGAATTTCATCCCCTAATGTGGAGACTACTTGCCTAGCATGGAGACTTCATGCTCAATGTGAAGATTTCATGCCCAACGTGAAGCTTCCCCTCCCCAACCCCATCCCCCATCCCCCCACCCTCCTCAGTGTGGAAGTTTTCCCTCTTAACATGGAAACTTTTCCCTAGTGTGGAAACTGCATGCCCCTAGTGTGGAAGCCACAAATACTAGATTTCAATACTCCATACACTCTAGCATTGATCAAATATGCTAGCATAGAAGGTTGAAGGCCTAACATAGAAGATATATCTCTAGCATGGATGCCATTCCGCTATTACTATTTTTAGTAAAAAGAATGGCCATGGGGGTTTGAAACTTACTATATATGGTAACCACCAAAATTTTGGCACCTACCCCACCTGAAATGTAGCCAAATAATGTAGCAAAAATTAAGGCCAAAATCCTAGAAAAACCAAACCTTAACATCATTTCAAGGTTGCACCCCCTTTTTACTCACACACTTTGGCATTTTTGGCAAGCATGATTACATTCAAGAGCTTTGAACACATACAAAGCCTCTTGAATCCCTAGCGTGGAACCCTTTCTTTGGGAATTTGCTACCCCCCATAGAAATTGTTAACCCCCTTGCAATCCCCCTTTTCATCCCCCTTTCAACCCCCTTGTAACATCCCCCTTACAGATCTATTGCAAGGAGCAACAAAGGTTCAAATGCATTTGGAGTTTTGGAGCATCTAGATCGTGGAGCAAGAAATTCCCAACACCCACCAAAGTGAACCCCTTGCCCCCAAGCATATTTTTGTACACAATCTCTAACTCTCTTTATTTTTGATGAAATAAAGTTTACAACTTGAGTTTTTGTATGAATTATATTTGTTATTTATTTTTAGTACAATTACATTTTCAAATCTGTAATTGTACTTCCATTTTTTATTACTTTGTTTTCCCTCCTCTAAGTCCTTGGGTGATCTGTCAAACCACCTAGGGGACCCTAAATCCCATTTTTTAGAGGCCCTGGGGATTTGGATTTCAAGATGTTATGTTGACACTTTCAGTTTTCCAACAACCAAAATTTTCAATCGCCACAATATGCACATATAATATCATATATAGTACTAACATAATTCCTAGTAAAGTGAACATATAACTAACACATGGTTGATATAATCACTATCAAGTATAATCAATCATATATCCAATGCATCACATGCCTTCCACACCATATTCATTTCCACTATTATATACATGCATCCATATCCACATCATACCATCATTCATCACACTCACCACACATTCATTATTTAATTACAAGATATATTACCATTACTATAACTCACAAAGTGTTACTAACATACACACATAACCCATGTGATCGCTATACTAACATATACACATAACCCATATTGTTGCTAGCATATACACACTCATTGTAGCTTGTGAAATGTTGTCATAAGTACTCATAATCAGTCATTTATCTATAAGTATTTTATTAGTATTTTATTTACTTGACTCATGTTAGGGTTTATCAACTCATGACTTGCAACCACTAGCCTTATGAAAGGTTTCCTATAGAGACATACATGCCTATGCCACGTACTAGTCATAAGGATGAACAAACCTACATTATTCCACTTTCAAGATTAGGCTTGAGATAGAAGCCTCACTAATACATCATAATGAAGGTAAATCCATAACTACCTCCATGGTACCTCATCACCAACTGGTCCATAACCTCATGCTAGCACCACCTACCAACTACTACAAGTATCGTCACAAAGACATGTAACAATCTAGTCTAACTTAAGCCATCACATTTTCTAGTCACAATACATCCCAAAGTAAACATATGACATGCTCACATATATCCAAGGATAATAGTCATACTTACTTGGTGAAGATAATACCATAGTATGGTATAATAAAAATTCTTGTGATAAGCATCCTCCTTGAACTACATATAATTTCATAAAAATGACTATTAATGTAACCTTCAAAAAGATAGATGCCAAAATATTTAAAAACTTTTATAATTAGAAAGTACATCAAAATATGTTTTCAACAACATCAATTTTTTCTCAATCAAATTCCTAGAGACAAAGTTATGTATATTTAACATTTATTAATAAAATAATAAATTATAATACTTAATTACCAAAAGTGATAATCAAGACTCTTGAAAGTATGTGAATAAAAACATATTCATGATACATAATATCAAAGCCATGCTAGTTCCTTCAACATTATAGCTAATTTTCTACAAGTCCCAAATCATTCCATTCATCGCATATTTATTCATGCATAATCTGTAAACATAACTGCAAATTTTGAATAATTTACAAAATGATACTT
The DNA here is from genome assembly GCA_015680685.1 of Gnetum montanum. Taxonomy (NCBI): domain Eukaryota; kingdom Viridiplantae; phylum Streptophyta; class Gnetopsida; order Gnetales; family Gnetaceae; genus Gnetum; species Gnetum montanum. Next base: position 174,782 of record MNCI01031144.1, read on the forward strand.
CCAAACTCAATATTTAATATATTTATCCCACATGCCCACACCACATAATTGTATTCACTAATCCAACATAAAAATATATAGGAAAGGTCAACATAACCCACTAATTAAATTTGAAGATTTAAAAAGTCCAAAACAAGCATGAAACCCTCAGAAATTTGGCAAGACGTTGTTTCACTCCAAACCAATTTTTTCCTCATGTAGACATGACTGCAAAAATCCCAAATCTAGGTTTAAAATAAAGTAAAATTCATCCCCAAGGCCAAAATTCACAAATATGAAGAAATAGGAAAAAGAAAGAGACTGGCATTGAATTGGTTTCTGTTGAAGAAAAAAATAGAAAACTCGAAGATACTACCAACCCAATGGAGAAAGCAATGAAAAAAATGGTTGATATTATGTTTAGATTCATATGATATGATTTTTTTTATATTTCAAAAATGAATTTCATTTTACTTTTAAATTATACAGATTTTCATAAGTCTATTTCTTTAATTTCCTCCCCAACTAATATGCTACACTTCAAACATGCATAACAAATACACCAAGACTCCAAATTAAAATTTGTTTGAACCCATGAAATCCATATTAAACACACTACACATTCAGATGCTAAAATTGCATCCATGCATCACACAACATAACACTACAATTCAAATGCACAAATCCAAGGATTCAAGCTTATAATAGGGATAGATTAGGTTCAGTTCCATTGTTATTTTAAGATAAGGTTTATGCCTCATAACTAAGATTTTTTATAGTTAAAGAAATTATAAAAAGGTGACCAATCAAAGAATATCTTTAGAGAGAGGGGGTAATATAGCATTATAGCTGCACTTTTTACTTACAAGAACTAGAAATAATAAATCTTTTATTTTATTAATATTAATTTTTATATTTTATGTGAAAAAAATTTCAACAAATGTCAAGACAAATGCAACCAAATTCACATAATATAGTTAAGTTTATTTGAAAAAAATAGCATCTAAATGAACCTAATAATAAGCAAGCTAAGGTTTGGGTAGCTTTTGTAGAGTGTGTATGATAGGAAAAAAGTGTGCAACTTTTTTAGGAAAAGCAACATTAGTAGAATTATTGTGGATGATAGCTTTAACATTGTAGCATGATTTGGTATATTATAGATGGAATTTTCTATGGACAAACACATAATACAAAATATGAAAGAGAAGTACATGAGTTGGGTTTGTACTTCGTAGATGTCATTAACATTATCACCCTAGCTTTGTCTTAACAAAATGAGATCTACTATAAAATTTTTCTTTTACCACTTGCTTCAATGAAGAGCCATATCCTTGTCTATTTTCAATTTCTTTATATCATCATCAATTATTTTTCCTATGTCTTTTTTATGTTCTTTTTCATGGATTTCATAAAATAGTGATGGAATAAATGTTTTTTGATTGGATCATTATTTAATCTTCTTTGCACATCATCAAGCTATTTAAGAAGTAATTTTTGTATATTATCTAAAATAGAAGTCATTTAAGGCCTTTTATAATGTCTATATTGTACAATTTATTTCTTCTTATGACAATCAACATCCATTTAAGCATCTACATTTCTATCATAATGATTTTATGTTCATGTCTTTTTTGTATAGCCCAACATTTACTACCATATAAAAAAGCAAGTTTAGTTATTATGTTGTAAAATTTTTTTTTTAGTTTTATTGGGATTGTTCTATTGTATATAAAACTACTCTATCTTATTTTTGACTATCCTACCTTAATGTTATATCTTTATCAACTTTACCATCTTATTAGAATATTCATCCCAAGGAGCAAAACTAAAAGCAATGAGGAAAGTTTTGGCTTTGAATAGTTACTTCTATCAATTCATTATTTGTACTTTTATTGAAATTATATTCCATATATCAAGTCTTCTAATTTTTCAACATTTTGATTCTAAAAATATATTTCCACTTTTCCCTTTTAAAAATAATATCTTCTTGGTATGTATTTATTAATATAATATCATTTACAAATATCATACACCAAATAATGCTATGATATTTTAAATTGATAAGGATGAAATTTTGTGTATTATTTTATCTTGTATGGATGCTTTTGAAAGTGAGGAAGACCTAATCCTTTTCCTACCCTTTGAATTGGTTGAAATGAAAAAAGGATTGTTTTTTTCATATAAAGGCTTTACCACTAATCTTGTTCTAAGCTCCATAGGTCCTAAAGTAGGATCTTGATCTAAAATATTTTATCTCTGAAGATTAATTTCTTTTAACAAACCATTCTTTAAGTAAAGAGATTGAAACTACTATAAAAATAAAGCATAAATCTTGCAATCTTAACAGATTTTTCTAAAATGCAGTACTACTGAATAAAACTAATCTAGCCTTCTTAAGATTTTCCATTTGCATTTTAAGAGATTGACAAAAAAACTAATATTGACAAAAAGTTAACCCTAATTTTGTGGTAAGACTAATTTATAATAAAATTAAATGGTTGGATTTCTTATCAATTTTTTTAAAAGGTATTATATTTAGAATTTAGAGTATCATCCTTAGCTTACATATTTTTTTCTTTGCAATACATTTGAATCATACTAGATTCATTATTACTTGCAACTAATTTCTTAAGGATTAGAGGGAGCATGAATAGCATTACAATCAATGGCTAGTTGAGTTGTATAAGGTAAAGGTTAGTTTTAGGGGAAAACCTACTAGTTATAAGAAAAAATTAAAGATATAACAACTACTATAAAAATAACTAATTATTGGAAAAAATTTATGAGTTAAAATTTTCATCTAGATTGTGTACAATAGAAAAAGAGAGTTGATAGAGAATGAATAAAATGTAGAAAAACCATAGATATTGCAAAACATGGAAGAAGGTTCTAAACATGAATTGTAAATGAGGTAGAAATGACAAACATCGAAAGCATCACAAAGCACTTTCAAGGAACTTCACCTCTCATCAATGTGTCTTTGATGCTGGATGCATGCCAAAAGAAAAAATGGTAGCAAATAATTTATAAGAATAACTTGACCCTTTTTGAAAGAAAACAGTGGAAACATGTTCGAAATAAAAAAATGGTAACCATCACATTTGTAAGTGTGAGGACAAGCTAACAATTTGAAGATCACAAAGACTGAATATCATAACTAAATTTGCTGCAACATCATGAACCTCTATAATTTGAAAACTTCTCCATTAGATGATAGTTTAGGAAAGACATTTTCCAATTGTAGATCTTACTATCAAAGCTACAAGATTTTAGGGTCCTTCATGTTTAAGGATTTAGTTAAAGTATTGAAATCCATGATGAGAATGAAAAGAATTTTGCTGGTGTTATACATACTTCCTTGGATAGCTTGGAGAAGAGCAACGTCATGTAAAGTAGAAACTTTGCGTAGCATCATTCAATCAATTCATTGTACTTCATCATGATTTAAGTGCACACAGTTTAGCTGAAAATAATATGAACATTAAAATGAAGTAAAAGCTAGATTGGCTAGCAGAAGCAATGGGAGAAACAATAGTCATGGCAAAATCATCACTACTCCTCTCAGATCTAGAACTCAAATAAAATCATGGCTGCCTGAAGAATCATAAATTGGTTACATCGACTAGGCCTGGTTGATGCATGATATGATGCATTAATGTGGCCCCATCAACATAGTGTCTATTTTTACCTATAAATACATGCTCACCTACTATGTTTATGGCATTTTTGTCATAGCTATAGTAGAGCTCTTATAGTTTTCTTGTGTGAAAGTTAGAATATTTTTCTAAATACTTACAGTAGAAGTCAAGAGTGTTTAGATATTTATTCAAGCACTATTGTACTTGAGCTTAATAGTGTGTGTGGCAATAAAGATATGATTTTTTATAAACCTTGCAGCACTTCGAAATAGATTAATTGTTTACTTATGCATTTACTATTTCATGCAACTTTCTTTAAAGCTTTAAGTAATCAAATAGTTAATGAAGCTAAATTAGGCTAGGTTAAATAATGATTAGTTAAGCACATAAGTACGACCACTTCGAGCATATGCTTAGTGCTTAGTAATTCTAGTAATGCTTAACGTTTGGTAACCCAATAGTGTTAAACTCGTTCAGGATGTGTACGATAAGTGAGAATGAATACGTATGTTAGGATTAGTTAGGTTTATCTTGTTAGAATAAATTAGCAATTTAATTATTTTATTTTATACATTATTCTCATCCTTAGACAACTTAAAATAGAAAACACAAAAAATGATAAAAATCATATGCCTTGGTTGCACTAAACCATACCTTTACCTTTCACAAGTATAATTGGTAAGACAACGATTACAACGGATAGTTTCAGTTCCTAGAGACCAATGTACTTAGAACACTATAAGTGCACAGAATTCGACCAGATCACACATCAATGCTTAATGATTCATATGGTTGGATGTAGAGGCACTTGCCACTCATCATTGCCACCATTGTCAAGGACTTGTAGTTTGATACATGCGCTATCAAGAATCGTTGGATAAAACCCTAAGGTCATAATCATTCAAAAAAAATAAATACATAATAATTAATTAAAACTATACTACAAGCACACTAAAAAAATTTTCTAACAAAAATGTCTTCTTCTTCTCATAGGCATGATGATTCTAAGTCAACAGTACCATAAGAATGCAAAGTGGTGTACACTCATCCTAATGAGTTTATGCCAAATTTTACTTATGTCCTCCATCAAGATGAACAAATGCAATGGTGAGACATGGAGGAGAATGTTGTATTGCCACCTCACTGATTTGTTCCCAAGATGCTACTCCAAACCCTTACAAGGTTGGGCATCGAGGAGCTTCACAAAGAGTATGTGAAAGACCATGACTTCTAGGACTATTGTTCCACTGAGACACAATGAAAACGAGATTAGAAATAGGAAAAGCACCATGAAAACATGAAGGGAAAATGATTTACTAACCCCTTGTTCTTGCTAGATCAAAAGGATAATAAGAAACCTCTTTCCGAGGGTTCTCAACATGTAGACTCTTCATCTCTTGACTCTGGTGAAGGAAAGTTGAACCCAAATCTTAAATCAGTGATTAACAATCTAGGTTTGGGTAATAGTGAGCCCCATAATCATGGGAGTTTTAAGAAAGGAATTCAAAGTGGAAACTCAGATAAGCATAATGATGATCACTCTAAGGATCATGGCCATGACAAATGAAGGAAAAGTAGTAGACACCATAGTAGTGGCAGTCCTCCTCCCTCTTCATCCTCTTCATTTGGTTCAACTTCCTCCTTTGAATCTAAGCATAACAGTAGATGGTAAGACAAGAATGATAATTGTAAAGACTTCCATGAATGAAGGGATGGTAGATGACATCACAAGCATCATCAAGATCATGATGATGAACCTCTATTAGCCACTCAAAATATGCTCAACATTGCAGAGGCTATCAAAATTCCTACCATGCATATGAAAGATAGTCGAATCAAGATGCTAGACATGAATAATATCCCCAAATTTGAGGGGAGATATAACTCAATTCCTTAAATGCATTTACAAGTTTTTCATGATGCCTATGCCTTATAAAATATTGAAAATGATTTTCAAAAGCTCAAGTTATTCCCCAGAACACTCATCAAGAAAGCTAAAAGCTAGTGTTGGTCTTTGAAACTAGAATCAATTCATCGATGGAGTACAATGCTAGAATTTTTTAATGACAAATATCAAATGTACTCCAGAGTGTCAAACCTATGAAGGAAAATCCAAAGCTAGAAACAAGGAACACATGAATCCTTGGATGCCACCATGAGTAAATATTATTCATTATTAAACCAATGCCCTAGCTATGATTACTCTCAGCATGAACAACTTCACCACATCATAGATGGGCTTCACTTAGAAACACAAAGGATTCTTTGGGTCTATGCCCAAGGAAGATTGTCAAAATTAGGAGCCCATTGAATACAAAGGCTGATTAAGAAGGTAGCAAAAGAGGAAGGAGATTTGAGGAAAAAAGAAAGTGCAAAAGAATATAATAGGAATCCTTCCATCAAAAAGAAGGAGGTCTACTTTTGTGACACTAAGAAGGAGTCACCTCTTTATGCAGTGGTGTAATGGAAGACCTTACTGATCTAAAAATCTATCTGAAATTTTAGCTAAGGTAGATGAAATGTGAAATTCATTGGATGAAAAATTCCAAATTTCTCTAAAAATAATATAAGAATCAAGAGAGTAGAGTAGTGATCATGACCACAAGAGGAAAAAAGAAGTTGAACATACCTACCAAAGGGGTAAGGTAAAAGTTGCTATAATAGAAGAAGTTGCAGAGACTAAATCAGATAACGATGGTGGATGTGACATCTACCACTATGAACATCCTAAGGGATGTTGTCCTATTATGTCACACTTATAGGAATTTAGAGTGTATACTCTGAATCCATAACTATCAAAAAGATAAACACCTAGAAGATTACCTAATCCTCAAGGAAATCCTACGCAATTCCACCAACAACAACCTTATTATTCCATTGAAACTCCATCATAATCATATGAGCAACATCAATAGTGCAAAACCCACAATTGTGGGGGATGCCACCACCATGGCAGCACTACCCTTATAGGTAGCCAAATCTGTATGGGTATTACATTCAGAAACCCCTGTTTCCACATGACTCTTCCAATCATATTTCTCTTTTGCAGCATCACTACCACCCTCTGGAATATCATCAAACTAATTTTTCAACTCCCAGAGGGGATCCCATATCCTCCTCAAGTTTCTACACCTATTCCTCCACCCTCAACATAACTACCACCTACTCCATCCATGTAGGATGAACTTCTAGCCCAACTACAACAATGTAATGCTACAAGGCCCATTAATCTACAACTAGTTAATCAACCAAAGGGTACAAAACCTACATCTCACAAATGACCATTCTTCTAATCCAATAGCTCTCCTAAGCCATCACAAACTCATGTGGCTAATCACCCTACTCTTTCCTCATCCTCTGAAAATTATCAAATTGAGAGCCCTTCAAACCAAATGCCTCCTAAGATCTACATTGTTATGTCAACTCATACTATATCTAACTAGATCTAGGCTAGCAACCTTCCTAGAAAATTAGCTGATCCTAGAAGTCCACTTATCTATTTGCAGATTACTAGGAATGAACCATGCAAAGCTCTTCTAGATTCAATTTTCAATGTTAATTCAATTTCTCATGAGATGTATACTACCGAGAACCTACTGCCTCTTAAGAAGAGAAATATCATATTAGAATTAGTAGACCAATCCATCACTGTTCCATTGGAACTGGTAAAAGATGTTGTGATCACTATCTATGGGTGGTCTTATCTTGTCGATTTCCTAGTAATCAAAGTTGAAAACTACAAAGGGGATTTTCCAATCATTATAAAAAGGATGTGGCTAAGTACTATTGATGCAAAAATGGGCATCAAAGATCTTTCCTTGGAAATTTCCAAGGAAAATGCATTCAAAAATATTGAGAAGAAATGAGTTCCATGGATCGCATATAGTGATATAGGGTGCAACTACATGCAGAAACTCTGGTCCATAAAAAGAACATTCATTTCTGCATGTAGGAATTGTGCAAATGAGGCTGATATTTAAAGGTGTCTATACATAAAAACCACAAAATAGGAGGGCACCTAGTGGCTAATAGCTGATCTTGGAAGCAACACACTTTACATGGAACCTACTAAGAGCCTGACATGTGCCTATGTTAAAGGCATGAATAAACTAGAGCAAGTTCATTACCAATTCTCTGATGATGCAAATGATGATATCTATTAGGGAGAATTGGAAATCTCTTAAAATTTTAAACAACAACCTTAGAGTTGAAAAGTCTACATCTCAGCATGAAGTATGCATTTTTGAAAAATGGCAAGTCGGTAATCATCAATGCTAATCTTGCTCCTAAACAGAAATGGATGTTGTTGAGGGTGGTCAACAAATGGCCAATAGCCTTTTCTTGGTCATATCTTGAACAAATAGGGATTGATCCTAGGATATTCCAACATCATATCTACACTATCTAGCCATGAAGCTAAAGAGGTAGCTGCAATAGCCATTGAACCCAAAATTGAAGTAGATCATCAAAGAAAATCAAACAACTCCTCAAGGTGGGGTTTATCTATTCCATGGTGGATAGTGAGTGCGTTAGCCCACTTGTGATTATGCCAAAGAAAGGTGGCAAGTGGCTAGTTTGCATCAACTTCTGGTTGTTGAATATAGCAACATTCAAAGATCAATTTCCATTGCCATTTGTGGATCAAGTATTGAACACTATATCTAGGCATTGCCATTACAACTTTCTAGATAGTTATAGTGGCTATAACCATATCTAGATCATGCTATAAGATTAGGCCAAAACAATATTCATGAGTCCCTAGGAAACTTTTGCATATCAAAAGATGCCTTTTGGTCTATGCAATGCTCCTACAACATTCCAACACTTGGCCTTGAGCATTTTTTAGCAACAAATTGGTAGTAGGATGGAAGTCTTCATGGATGAATTTTCACCCTATGGTGCCACATTTGATCAAGGCTTGGACCACATTGAGCAAGTGCTTAAAAGACGTGTGGAGACAAATCTTTAGCTCAATTGGTAGAAGAGACATCTAATGGTCCAAGAGGCATTGTACTTAGGCATAGAATTTTTAAATCAGGGATTGAGGTGGACTCTAAAAAGATAAGGATCATCCAAGGAATAATTAGCCAACCAAAAATCATTAAAGATGTCTAGTCATTTCTTGGAGACACTATCTACTATTTGTGTTTTATAGAGAATTTCCTTAAGATCGCAAAACTGTTGGTCAAGCTTACAAAGAAATATTTTCCATTCATCTAGACCAAGGAATGCGAAAATGCATTCTAGGGACTCAAGCAAAAGCTCGTAGAAACTCTAATGACATATGCATCAAATTATGCCTTGGGAGCCATGCTTACATAATTGGACAATAAGAAATGTCCATATTACGCCCACTATGCAAGTTGAATCATTATGGGTACATAGCTAAATTACACCACAATGGAGAAGGAACTAATGGCAATGGTGTATACTCTAAAGAAGTTCAGGCACTATGTGCTTGGATACAAAGTGTTTGTGCACACTAACCACAATGCCATTTTCTTCCTCATGAACAAGCCAACGGTAAGCCCTCGTATCATACGGTGGTTGATGATCTTATAGGAGTTCGATCTTACAATGGTAGATCAAAAGGGAATTAACAATATGATTGATGATCACTTTTCTTGATTACGATGGGATAACAAAGAGGAGGAGAGCCCATTCTCTGACCAATTTTTTAATGAACTCCTCTTTATAAGTGCAATAAATGAATAAGTGCCTGATGAACCAAAATGGTATGATGGCATCCTCACTTATATTCTCACTCAAGAGATGCCACAAGATCTAGACTACAAATAGAAATGAAAATTTCTTCATTAGGCCAAATGCTTCATGCAAATTAATGGACAACTTTACAAGGTATGCATCAATGGCCTGGTTCGTTGGTGTGTACTTGATGTTGATCAACTACGTGTTCTCTAGGATGCTTATGAGGGTTCTTGTGAGGGCCACTATGCTAAGAGATGCATGATCATTAAGATCCTAATGGCAAGGTATTATTGGCCAATCATCTTTAGGATGCCCACCAATTTGTCCACTCTTATGAATGCTATCAAGAAGATGGTGGGATGACCACTCAAATGAAGGACCTCAATAGTGGGTTCAACCATTAGAACCCTTCAACATCTGGGGCATCAACTTCATGGATTCCATCATACCCATGTCAAATGAAAAGGTGTACATAATCATCGTTGTTGATTACCGCACAAAATGGGCAAAAGTAGTAGTCATCATTGACTGTGCATCATCTACTGTTGCACGGCTTGTACAACAAAATGTTGTAAACAAGTTTGGGATGCCATGTGCACTGATTTCTAACAACATAACCCATTTTACAAGCACTACCTTTCGTAAGCTTATGCAAGGCTTAGGGGTTGAACATAAACTAACAACACCCTACCACCCCCAAGCTAATGATCAAGAAAAAGTGACTAATAAGGAGATCATGAAGATCTTGATGAGAATTGTTAGCAAATATAGGAGAGATTGAAGCACAAAACTAGATGATACCCTATGGGCATACCATTCAACATGGAAACTTCCTATAGGCTACTCTCCCTATGAGTTGGTGTATAGAAAATTTCCAACTCTACCTATCCAATCCAAGCTCCGTACACTTTCAACAGCCTATGACTTGGACCTTGACCTTATCCTAGCACAAAAAGAAAGATTAATCAACTTGAATGTGCTAGATGAAAATTGATTGGTAGTCCTATCCTTGAATGAAATGCACAAGGCATTCAACAAAACATGCCATGACCCTAGAATATGGAAAGTAAAATTTCAACCTAGAGACAAGGTCCTCTACAGGGATCCCATACATGTACCTCAAAAGAGAAAGTTCCAAATGGTATGTAAGGGGTCTTATATCATCTATGAGACCTTTCCTTCTAGGGTCATGTTAATCTACAAACTTGAGAGCCCAAACAAAAACTAGCTAGTCAACATGCAAAAAGTAAACCCTTTCCACAAACCTAAGTAAGCCAGTGCAACAAACGCCTCATTGGATTGACAACCATGCTCAATTTTTTGGATCTCCTCCTTACAACTTAGTTGTGAGGGAGATGGCCATCAATGCTAATCATTATAGTGGCTCCTCAATTTTTCACATTTTTTTTTTACACTTTGTTATTTTACAACTTTTTGTTTTATGCCTTCTTTATTTTACATCTTTTTGTTTTTAATTTATTAATTTTTCCAATTTTTGTTTTACAACATCATTGCTACATTCTATATTTCTTAAATATTTTATAATTTCTTGTATATTTTATTTTATTTTGGTGTGATTTTCTCATGATTTTTGCTAATAAAGTACCTTATTGTTAATAGGAAACAGTGATGTTATAGCTATTTGCTAATGGTGGTTTGTACTTAATATGTTTAATTACTAATGTATGATTTCTATTTTTGAATTTTGATGAATGATAACTAAGATAAATTTTCTTTTTCATGGAATAGGCAATGAGTCTATGTCATCCACCCATCCACAAACTCTATGGTTTTCCTTATTTTCGAAACATGAAGCCCCTTTTCATTAGTAAAACCTTAATGAACTTGTGAGCTTGGTAGTTTTCAAACTTGGGAAGGATTCAAAAGTTTGAAAAGGGTGTGACTTCAAAGGGTTTCAAAGCTCTTTGTGCCTTCTACCATCTTAAGTGCAAGTGTGTTTTTCATGGACCTCTTAATGTTCTATGTTGACCAATAACATGAAGTTGAATAAGTCTTTGCATGGTGTGGTTTCAATTCCAAAATCTAGAAAAAATAAAAAATAAACAAATGATGAAAATTTAAAGCACATTCCTTAGACACAATAAATGGGCTACAAGCACTGGTTATGGGACTAAAAAGACATGTTACCCATGCCTGAAGGTCCCCTCTAACTAAGATCCTTTCTTGCTTCCTACTTTTCTTTTCTTCTCTAAAAAAAATGGTGTTTGATCTATGGGAGCATTCATGTGTCTCAAGGAGGTGGATTTTTCTTAGAGTGGTGATGCAAAGTCACTAAACATGGTTGGTTTTTGCCTAAACTAAGGATGAAATCTATCGGATCATTTAACCATGAATTCCGCAAGGGACTTCATGTGATCAGGATTGGGAGCTTCATTCCACTCTCTCTATCATCCATTAGTGCTTCCATAACTCACCTCATTTCTAGTTGTCCATTTTTTCCCAATGTCTTAGTTGATGTGTTGAAATTCTTAAATAGATTCTCCAGGTTTGGTCCTTAACTTTTCATAACCATTAATCAACTATGAAGCCCACGAACTTCTTAGTTGAGGTTATGCAAGGGTGAAAATAGCATGAGATGCTATGGGGAGGACCCACTTGCATATCTTGTGGTTTGGTTAGTTAAGTTCCTTACCCTTAGAGGTTGCTATAATCAAATCTTTCATGCACTCCATCATGCATCCAACTATGTGCTCCTTAAGGCATTTTTCTTCATAAAATCTCATTCTCCAATCATTTCTCAATTTTTTAAACTTCAGAATCCTTTCTAACACTTTCATCATGTTCATGGATTTTGGGGCTTCCATTTGACCCTCATTTCACGTGAAAAATCCTTGTTTTTTATTACTTTGACAAATTCAATAGTGCTCAATAGTCACATTGACTAGGCCTAGTCAATGTAGCCAGCCATGTCGACGAGGCCTTGTTAACTAGGCCTCATTAACATAGCACAAAAATTCTATAAATACCCCCAACACTTAGGAATTTTTTTTCATTTACTTCAAAATGGAAGGGGAGTTTTTGCAATTTTTCAAAGCCCAAAACCTTCCAGAGCCCATAATTTTCATACCGTTTGTCCAAATCATGTCGTTCTTCGATCCTATAGCTACCAAAGGTAAGCTCTTAGTTGTGAGGGCCACAAACCTTAAGGTTTCTGACAAAAAGTTTTCAAAATTTTTCTAACTCCCCCAAAGAATTAATAGATAGAATAATATTAAACCATAAATTTTTAAGAGTTTAAACCTTCCAACAAACTTCAGTAAACCTAAAATTACTTATTAATATTAAAATAAGAATAAAATAATAATTAAAATGATCAAATTGGCCATGATCACAACTTAGCTAGGTGTAACTTTCCCAAAGAGATAAGGTATCCCAATTATTTCAAGTTACATATTAAATGCTAACCCTTGGTCATGTTGTGATTACAAATGGCACCAAGATCGAAATCGTTGCAGGAAGGAGGACCATCCCAAAAAAGGGGCAAATGACCTAAAGCTAAAAGGGAGTAGCAAACATGCCCAAGAGTAGGCAATAGAAACTCATACAATAGGACCTCTTCAGAAGGAGCCTGAAGTCAAATCTATCCAAAAAATTCCTAAGAAGAGGCTACAACTAAATAATCTCATTAAGGGGAGGCACCAGGGCCTATACCAAGACTTGAGGTCACATTACCACAAGCTTGCCTTGATATGATCAAGCCTCGTGATGTCAAACATTTAGTTCTTCAAGAATTTAACTTTGGATCATTCTTAGAACATGCTCCACAAGAAGTTAAGATGCAATTGCAAAACTCTCCCATGTGATCAATCATCACTTCTAGTAGGGAGTGGTACATAGAAGAGACATTATCTCTTTTGGAATAGCACAAAGGTAGGAGCCACTGTGAGAATTAAGGACATTCAGGTATCCTACTTGGTGGAAACTATTACACAGCCTCTTAATCTACCCAATTCTGGAACCCATCTGGCAGAGATCTCTAACCAAGCAAACCTAAAGGAAAAAATGAGTGGATCTAGTGATGTTATTGGGTTGACTGTAAGGAGTTTGGCACATTCACACTGATGAAGCACATATACTTCAAGATAGAAACTTATCACCTCAATTCAATGGTGAGGCTTAGTAAGGTAACTACTTTCTCCACCTGTGCATGTGCTGCTTTAAGTAGGAAATTCCTTGCAAACCTTCCATAGTTAATTTGTTTGGAGATAGAAAAGTGCTTCAAGGAAAATGAACATGAAAGGAAAACCTTTCTCTTTCCATGCCTTATTAGAAAACTCTGTAAAAGGACAAGGATGGTCCACTATGCAAATGATACAATCAAGCATACTTCCATTGCCTTTTGGTCAAAAATGATAAAAGAAAAGATCCCTTCTATGTCGAAAGAAGAGGAGCAACAACTACCACCTCCACCACCTACTTAGGAAACAAGGTTAGAGGTCTACACTACCATTGAGCACCTACGTGAAATCCAAGAGCAACTCTTGCTTGAGTAGGAGCATCAAGCAAGAACAAGTGATGGGGATCCATCTATGTACTATCCTACAATGGGTCACTTCAACAAAGTGGCTCAAACAATTAGTCAGATGGAGGGAGGTAGGCTAATATTCTCAGCCCAAAAAACATAGCTACCCATGAGGTCAAATCTTGGTGCCTAAGAGGTAACTGTGTCTCTATCGCAATAACAACAATTCCCAGAAATCTCTAGGAATTCTGCTACCTTTTAATATGCTTGGAGAAGGGTGATGGGACAACTATCTTGGTGATGCAACACTAAGGGCAAGATATAGTAGTGGAAGTGGTTGCTGATCAAATCACCAAAGCATTGAATGCACCTATGACATATGTACCAGATGTTTTTACACTCAGAGATGAACAAACATCCACAAGAACTATTAGTGGTAGATAATTACAACCCAGCATGAGGAGCTACTAGACCAACTTGTGGGAACTAGGCAGCTGATTCTAGATATCTTTGATTTTTTGGATGACATCACCACAACCCAGTCAAAGTTACTTGAAGAAAAGGGAAAATGCATCATTTTAGAAGGATAACTCAAAATGGCTCAAGCACAAAACCAACGCTTGGCTACAAAGGTTGCCAAATTAAGAGCCCACCTTGCTAATCCTATGCTCCTCAACCCTACAACGACAAGAGATGAAACTTTTCAATAGCTTCAAGACAGACTTAAATAGGTTGAGGCAAGGATGGTGATCGCTATCTTTAACAAGTATGTGGATGAGGCCAAGACATACTCAACTCAAAAGAACTTAGTCCAGATGCATCTAGCGAATGAGATGCTAACTGCAGAGAATCATCACCTGTGAAATGTTGCTAGCCAAAGTAAACACGAAACTGAGGAGATTGGTAGCTGAAAGTAGAAATCTCTCTTAGGAAGAAGCTTATGCCTTATGTCAAAAATCTATGATTGAGATTACCGTCTAGAAGAATGAGGCTCTCAAATTTGAGAGAGTCAAGAACCACTATAGAGATCAAGTTAACCTATAGAAGGAAGTTAATGAAAAACACATCCAAATGGTTAAGGAAAAAGTTAATGAGATCCTCAAATAGCTTCAACAAGGAAAAGAGGTGTGCAACCTATCTTTTATGGGATAAATTCCTACAAAAAAGTGAAGATTCACATGAAGGATTTGCACATTGAAGAGATGATAGAATACATGGAGCTTGCCATTCTTCAATATGCAAACTTGGCAATGCTAACTACCAGATGGCCATGGTCAGAGTTAGAGAAATAGATGGATAGTGTATACTTGTTGTATGAGTCAAAGTTCAAACACCACAAGGAGACTAAGCAAAAACTTGACACTACAAATGCTAAACTCAAAGTTGTTAGGGCAAGATTCACTGATCAAAGATCAATTGTTGAGAACCTAGCCAAAAGAATAAATGATTACCAAGAACTAAAAAATGCACTCAAGGAATTCAACATCAAATGTAAACAATTTGCTTCCTAGTTCATCAATGTTAAGGAGCTATTCCCAACAATGCCCTATCCTTGGGATGTTCCCATTCTGGCCCACATTGGAAAAGCTACATGGACCATGCACAATCCCAAGAGTAAGGACATGAAGATGAAAGCATTGTTAAATGCTTTCTATCTTTCACTGGAAGTTGCAACTATAGCAAGGCAACCACAATAGCCTCAACCATCACATGTGCCTAAAGAAGGAGAAGGTCCTTCAAAACCTTAGGAGCCTCCATCGCCTGGGACCATTTAATCTTCTTCATCATATTCGCACCATCAAAGGGATTATGTTTGTCAATTTTTTCCTGGCATTCAATTTTATAGTCTTGAACACCAAAAAAAATTTGTAATGATTGTATATTTATACAATCAGGCACTTAGTGTTTTTTTATATTTTTCATATGTTTTTCGTCACTCAATAATTCCATACCTTTCCAAATTTGTAAAGAACTCAAGGATGAGTTTTAATTTATTCATAGGGGTATGATGAATCATAAATTGGTTATGTTGACTAGGCATCATCAACTAGGCCCTGCCAACTAGGCCTCGTCAACACATGATTTGATGCATTGGCATGACCTTGTTTACATAGTGTCTATTTTTGCCTATAAATACATGTTCATTCGTTGTGTTTATGGCATCTTTGTCATAGTTGTAGCAAAGCTCTTGTAGTTTTCTTGCATGAAAGTTAGAATATTTTTCTAAGTGCCTGTAGTAGGAGTCAAGAGTGTACGGATCTTTATTCGAGCACTATTGTACCTAAGCACAATAGTATGTGCATCAACAAAGACAAGATTTTTGATAAACCTTGTGAAATACCACAAAAATTTTAGCAACACTTCCAGACAACTTTGGAGCCTCTGAAACGGCTTCAAGCAGCCCACCATGGAGTAAGCAAGGTCCCCCTAGGGCCCACAAATCACGATGGCAAGTCTCGGTGTCAAGAACCATCAGTTTCAAGGTCAAAAAGCATAATTTTGGCTAAGTACACTGTGCTTGCCTGTGCTTACGCTGTACAACGTAAGGATCAGCGTCACCAACTTTTGGAGCCCTGAAACTAAGTCAAAACAGGCCGAAATCAAGCACAAGGACCCCCCATGACCTTCACCAAGGTCCCCAGTAGCTCCCAGCCTCTAGAAAATCAAAATTCAGGCCTTAAATGAGGTTTTTTCAGTTGATTACGCTGGGGCTACATTTTCTTACGATGCATAGCGTAAGAATGCGTAAATCACTATTCACAACGTAAACACTATTCATCACATGAACACTATTCATCGACTTCTAGAAAATTCTAGAAAAAATTTTAGAAAATAGCAGAAAATTATCAGCATCAGCAACTTCCAGAAAATTTCAGAAAAACTCAGGGACAAAGAAGTTTCAAGCAGGACAGATCAAATTTCCCTTGTACATTTCATTGTAAATTTTTATTTGTGAGATAGTCAGGCCCTCATGGTTAAAATTAAATGTACTTTCATGGGCTTGAATAACCCATAAATTATAAAATGCGATGCACCTGGTCAAGAACGTAGCTTGCCGACACACATCCAACTCTCGCCAGCATGCATCCAACCTGAACACAACTGTCCATTGGATACATGTCACTAGATCCGCTTTCCTTTCATCTCCCAACCGTTGATTCCATTCTGGAAATTCTGTGCCAGAGCCTGGCCCAACCCTATAAATACCCTGTCAATTCACATGAATCAGGGAGGCAAAAATTAGAGAGATTGGCAATTCTAAGAAAGTGCAAAATTTGCAATCCTTGGGTGCTTGACACACCTGACTGTTGGCATCCAAGCATTTCTCACGTTCATCACATCACATCATCACTTCAGACATCATCCCAGGGCTTAGTGCTTGACCTGTCATCCACACGTGTAGCTACACTTTGACCGGTGCATACCTTTTTATTAAACAATACAATATAGTTCATTGCCTCCCTTTTACATTATTTACTTCATTTTATGCTTTTCTTTTGCAATATAACTTTGTTTATGCTTTATTTATAATCCAGTACACTTTGTTTACATTTCGTATCGTTGTTTGCATCCCGTTTACACCGTTAACGATAACCCCAGTGCTAGCCATAGCTTACGCTCTGGGAAGTCCTTGGTTGATTTATGTGCAAACTAGCCAAGGCACTCTGCCTTCGTTCTCTTTTCCAACTTTTTCTCAAGTGAAGACAAGGTTAGCTATGTCTGCCCGACGATCTTTCGGTGTTTGTTTTCCTTCCAGCCTTACACCGACGATTTAGGTCAGTACAGTTTTTGGCACTAGAAGGAGGGCTTGACTTGTTTTCTATTTAATCGAAACGCTGATCATGTTACCTGTTCAAACGTTGCCCAAACGAAGTGCTGAAACCAATCGCTGCTACAGTGTTTTGCGGCTACTACAGTGTTTTCTGGCTGCTACAATAGTCACGTTGCTACAGTGCCGCTACAGTGTTTTTTCAACAAAAACACACAAAACACATCCGTTTCAAAGCTGAATTCGTCGCAATTCGCACCTAGCTTCAAGCCGGTCTAAGTAATGACTGCCACCAACATGGATCACCTTTTCCAATACATGCATTACACACAACACAACGGTTCTGAGATGACTTCCTCTTACCTAGGATTACCATCCAAGTATGAGTATGAGTTCGCGGCCTTGCCCGAACCCAACATCCCTTGGGGCCTTGCCTCATCACAACAATCACAGGAGCACACGCCCAAGGCATTTGCTTTACAATCTACACACACTAGGGCCCAGCCCTAAACAATCCAAACACCTTTTACATATGATGGGGCCCAGCCCCAAGCAACACAAGTACCTTATGCTTACACAGGGGCCATGCCCCAACCTCAACCCAACATTTACGTAGGTACTGTGTCATGCCTGTTCCACCAGTGCCTCAGGCACCTATTCATCATCCGTCTGAGATGACGTTAAACTATTCGAGGCCCAGTATGGCCTTAAACTGCCAATACACATCTGGCATGATGTTAAACTACCAACAACCATCTGCCATGACATTAAACTTGCAAAGCCCACAACCGGTGATCCAACACTTCACCGCACAACCTACGTGAGTCTAGTCAACACAACCGGCTGGTGAATCTATGAGTTGGGAACAAGTGTCCCAACTCATCCAAACTTTGACGAAGGAAATCAACCAGCTTAAGGCTGCCTCCTCAGACACACCCAAGGTGGTGGACTTTTACCATGATGATCCAATATATCCTATGGTCCCACCCCTTACATTACCCACAGGCTATTCATTGCCACATCTAACAAAATACAATGGTCATAGTGACCCTAATGCACATATCATCACATTCCGCACAAAAGCCATCACATTGCACTCCTGGCCACATGCCATTCTATGCATCTTTCCCTTGTCACTCACTGGAAAAGCTTTAGACTAGTATCATGCCCTACCCCAAGCTTCCATCGCATCCCTTAAGGACCTCATACACCAGTTTGTGACACGCTTCAGATACAACATCAGACCTGAAGTAACAATCGACAAGCTCCTCCACGTCAGAAAAAGACCCCTAGAGCTAAATACTACCCTTCCTCCAACGATGGAGTGCCAGAGCTAATGAAATGCATGAGCCAATCGCAGAGACACATCTCTTGGCAATCTTCAAGGATGCAGTCAATGACTTCATCAAGTCCAAACTGCTCTGCCTAGCCCCAAAGTCTCTTACCCAGGCCTTTGACCAAGCAAAGGACATCAAAGAGGCAGCAAGAGCAAGCAATGATCCATCCTACTTGTCCTACAGGAGCCAACATAAAAAACAACATGCACAACAAAAAATGCAAGAACTGCTCCCAACACAAACAACACAAATAGTGCAGGATACACAAGCAACATCAAACGCAGCAATCGCAACAATCACCATGCCAACACATGCAACCAATAGGTCCGTGGCCTCAACACCCCAAGCCGCCAACTCTAGCTCTGGTGCCACCACACAAGCGGCTCCTAGGCGTGAGCACACCCAACGCAACCACATACCCTTGCCGGGAAAACCTTCCCAATTTCTAGAATAGCTCCTTAATGCTGGTTTGATCCAATGCAAACACATGTCAGATGATGCCTACATACGCAACTAGAAACATTGTGAATTGGCAAGTCATCCCACTACAACATACAACACATGTGTTCCACAACATTTTGACTTAAGTGCATACTACCACTACCACCAAATTTCTGGACACGACACAGATGCTTGTCGAACTTTGCAAAATGATTTGCAAAGAATGGCAAAGAAAGGATTGCTCAATGCAGTGCAACCTGACAATCCTACCTCCTCCGCCTCCATAAGCAAGGGGCCTCCCTTTGTCATCAAAGTGCCACCGCATAAACCCACAGCACCCTTTGTGGTAAAGGTTCCACAACAACCGTCCGCTAAGACGATAAACTGGCAACAATCGTCCATCGTGACATTAAACACACAAGTTGCTCCGACGACACCCACACCAAGCCCAAGTTCCAGCAACTTGGCCACATACAAGCAGTGGCAACCCAAGTCACCAACCCCTAAACCACAAACCAACCCTAGCTCTACCCCTAGGCCCACTAAACAAAAACCCGTATACATTGCCCCTCCACAAGAGCTCTACATCATGGCTCACGCAATAGAAGAAGCTCCTACCATGACAAACATAAACGACAACCTCGCAGACGTACTATCCCATGCACACAATGCATTAAAACATAAGAATGTAATGCCTACCTTGCTTGACCTTGTCTTAACATCACCAGAGCATCGTCAAGCACTAGCACACATGCTTGCCTCCATCCCTGTTACAGAAAACATATCTCCAACCGAAGACGCCATTCCCGTAGCCATTACATCCCCCGTACCATAAGACATAAACACAATGACTCTAACTTTCCACAACAATGATGTCAAGATCGACCCCAAATGAGGGGAGGTCACGCATGCACCACTGAACACTAGTGTCAGCATCGAAAAATACACAGTATGCAAAGTACACATCGATGATGGCACGACAGAAAACGTTGTCGCACACTCCGTCGTTGAACGACTAGGCCTAACACACAACATTCAATCGACTGAAATCGAGTCTCCAAACTCCTTCGATGGAACACACATAGCCATTAAAGGCACAATCCACATCGCCTTCACGATAGAAAACTAGCACCCCATGTTTGCAAACTTTACAGTCGTCGACAAGATGCCAGACTACAACATGATCTTAGGACACCCCTGGCTAGCTAGGTCATGCACAGTGTCGTCTCCCATCCACCAAGAACTCCACCTCCTCCACGAAGGGAGGGAGATCATCATACATGGTGATAATGCCCCATCCACCCAATAGCCCTTCACAACCTCTGTCCAAAATGATGTTAAACTATCTTGTATCCGAAATGACGTTAAACTATCTTGTGTCCGAAATGACGTTAAACTATCTTGTGTCCGAAATGACGTTAAACTACGAACTGTTCAAAATGACGTTAAACTATGAACTGTCCAAAATGACGTTAAACTATCTTGTGTCTAAAATGACGTTAAACTACGAATTTTCTGAAATGACGTTAAAATACGAACTTTCTGAAATGACGTTAAACTATGAACTGTCCGAAATGACGTTAAACTACGAACTGTCCGAAACGACGTTAAACTACGAACTGTCCGAAATGACATTAAACTACAAACTGTCCGAAATGACATTAAACTACGAACTATCCGAAATGACGTTAAACTACGAACTGTCCGAAATGACGTTAAACTACAAACTGTCCGAAATGACGTTAAACTACGAACTGTCCGAAACGACGTTAAACTATGAACTGTCCGAAATGACGTTAAACTACGAACCATCCAAAATGATGTTAAACTACAACACATCCTGTATGATGTTAAAAATACCAACAAACGTCCGTAATGACATTAAACTAGCCACGGTTAGAAATGGCCAATTCCGTTTAAAACTTCTTAAAAATGTTACTACCTTTGGCCCACCATGGCATAAAACTGGTAATCCTTTCTTTAACAACAGATGCAACAGTCCATCAAGACTTTAAACTGATGTACCAAGCCTGAAATTGCTTTAAACTAGAGCCAACAAATTACATATTTACAAACTCTCGTCATCTTACATTGAATTTTTGCTTACAGGTTACAAGTTACGATTTAGATTCTTGCATGGTCATTGCTTTATTTTCCAAGTATTTACCTTATATCTTGTTTTACACTTTAGAAATTTATGTTACATTTAGTTGCACACATATACTCTAGAAAACAAAGAAAAACAATAAAAAACATGAAAAATGACAAAAATATTTACATAGAACATCAAGGTAATGAAGGAATGCAACCATTTTATACCATGATTGAATTTAGGCCATTACATCAGTCTTTATACATTCCATCAAACATCCAAAAAATCCAAAAACACTTAACGACTTAAAAGCTCATGGATGGGGTTGATCCCCAAGATCCTCTTCATCATCCGCCCCTGCTCCACTAGGGCCAGCTCCATCATTAACGTGTCCCTACAAATAGAAAACAAAAAATAGAACAAAACAGTTAAGGGCAACAAACACTTGAAAATTTCATAAAATTTTAAAATCTCTGCGACCTTATTGTCCACTTGAAAATTTAAGTATAAGAATTTTAAAATTTTAAAATAGTGCAAATGGCAAGTCAACATCCAGCTTGGAACGACCTAAAACTATCATTTTTTTTTTTGCATTGTTTTTCTTTCATTCATACATTCTAACTCTATGTACGGCAGGTGTCACTTGATGTTGTTATCTTCCTAGTTGATTTTTTTGCAGGATCTCGCAGGCACATAGCATGACCATGCATGCAGCATCACACTTTACACAAGCAAGGTAAGCATCAATCCGCTATGACTATAAACTGGCACAGAACAATCCTGGCATCATGACTTAAACCTGAGACCACAAAATAGTCCTGGATCATGACTTAAAACTGATACCACAGAATAGTCCTAGCATCATGACTTAAAATTGATACCACAGAATAGTCCTGGATCATGACTTAAAACTAATACCACAGAATAGTCCTCGATCTTGACTTAAAACTGATACCATAGAGTTCTATCCANAATGACTTTAAAACTGATACCACAGAGTTCTGTCCGGTATGACACTAAACTTCTACATCCGTTCTCTATGACATGAAACTAGCATCCAGAGTCCACTAAGACTATAAACTAGTTTGCCTCTTCACAGTCTGCTATGACTATAAACTAGCAATGCATCATCCGCTACAATGCTAAACTGGCACCGTCCAAGGGGTTATGACATAAAACTAATCCAAAACAGTCCACTAAGACTATAAACTGGTGTCATCATTGATGACCAGGCAAAACTTGAAAAGATCTGTTGTTGCAGTTGGCTATTCTTGTTCCACAAAGACTTGTTGCATGATTCATCCCATGGGGCCTAATGAAATTGATGTTGTTCATGATTCTATTTGCTTTGAAAGCTGCACATGGTGACTCCATCTCCTTGTTTAAAGTGTTTAGCTGACTGTTTCATTTGTGGTTTTCTTGTATTCTTGGAGTTGTGTTTGCAAGATGACACTTCTGAGGCATTCGTGCATAGATGCACTTCATCATGACGACAAGGTATCACATTTTTTTCCTGACGCACATAGCTGGGTTAATCAATCCATTCATAAGTACATTCCTGACTCCCGATGCATCCCCTCTTTCCCCATCATGCTCCCCTTAGCCTATTCAATTACACCCCCTTGATACATTCTGCTCACCTTAAAACTCTTGATACACTATTGCACACTGTAGCTCTCTAAGTAGTTGTAACGCAAAACACGATACACAATACATGATGCAAAATGCAAGTGCTTAAACATAAGCATGGCTCAAAAAGAAAGCTCTTTCAAAAAGACCAAGAAAAGAAAAAAATGATGAAAAAGGAAAAGACAAAATAAAGCAAAAACAAAAGAAAATAAGAAACAAACAAGAAAAATAAGAAAAAGAAAACAAAAAGGTCAAAGAGCAAAATGCACGGAAAAAGGTCTTCATGACCCCGTTGACATCATGAACAAAAGACTATTGGTCATTCTCATACAAGCCCCAGGCGAGAAAGCAATTGTCTTGAAAAATAGTTACACTTGTGTCTCAAAGAGACCATGTTGCACATCATCACATGGCTTTGGTTGTTCACAATGGGCCCCGCAAATACTCTTTAAGAGTCTCGTTTCTCCAAAGAACGCACCTCCTATGTCTCGATTCCGAGTGTGCTGAAAACCTGGCTATTGACAAGGACCAATCACATAACTTGTTCATGCGAGAGCATTCCGCTCCCAATTCCAACAGCAATCATCACCCTCGACTAACTTCTAGCTTCCTCTAGTTACAACCAATCCCCTTGCATCTTGAACTACATTCCCCCAATCCCAATCCCATGTACTTTTGAAAACGGTGCGATGGCAAATAGCCAAGGGCTAACGGTTAATGTTTGATGCTTTGTTGTTCATGGTGTTTTGCACTTCTTTGTCGATGCCTCTTGGGTGGATTCCTCCAAGCGTCAACAAAGAGGGGCCAATGAAACACCACAAAAATTTTAGCAACACTTCCAGACAACTTCGGAGCCTCTAAAACAACTTCAAGAAGCCCACCATGGAGTAAGCAAGGTCCCCCTAGGGCCCACAAATCATGACGGCAAGTCTCGGTGTTAAGAATCATCAGTTTCAAGGTCAAAAAGTGCAATTTTGGCTAAGTACAATGTGCTTGCACTGTGCTTACGCTGCATAACATAAGGATCAGCGTCACCAACTTTTGGAGCCCTGAAACTAAGTCAAAATAGGACGAAATTAAGCGTAAGGACCCCCCATGACCTTCACCAAGGTCCTCAGCAGCTCCCAACCTCTAGAAAATCAAAATTCGGGCCTTAAATAAGGTGTTTTCAGTTGATTACGCTGGGGCTACATTTTCTTATGATGCATAGCGTAAGAATGCGTAAACACTATTCATCATGTGAACACTATTCATCGCATGAACACTATTCATCGACTTCCAGAAAATTCTAGAAAAAATTTCAGAAAATGGCAGAAATTTCTCAGCATTAGCAACTTCCAGAATTTTGGTGAAAGAAAATGACATTTTTTATAGGTGGAAAAAATATTTTCAACAATTATTAAATGAAGAATTTCTAAGAAAATACATCAAAGAAGAAGAACCAAATTTTGATTTGGTTAGTGAACTTTCCTTCTTTGAGGTGAAGACAACCTTATTAAAGATGAAAAATGAAAAAGCTATTGGGCTAGATAATATTTCTATAGAAGCTTGGAAAGCATTGGAAGATACAATATTTTTTTGGTTAACATAGTTATTTAACAAAATTTTGAAAGATGGAGAAATGCCTAACAATTGGTAAAAAATATTTATTATTGCCATTTACAAAAATAAAGAAGACATATAAAATTGTGTAAACTATAGAGGGATCAAGCTAATGATCTATAGGCTAGAAAAGACCTTTCTTTTGACCATGCAACCCACCTAAACCCTTAAATACACCTATAGTTGACCACCTTGTTCCTTCATCTTCCTCTATATCAAATACCTTTAAGTACCCTGTAAACCAAACACTGCCTAGGATCCATACTATGATGCTTACTCACACTGTATTTGATTGGATCTATGTTGGAAACCTTCCCAGGAAGTTAACAGATCTTGGAAGTCCTCTGATTTATTTGTAGATTGTTGGGAATGAATCATAAAAAGCTCTTCTCAACTCAAGTTCTAGTGTCAATTTAATTTCTCATGAGATGTACACTGCATGGAACCTGCCTCCTCTCAAGAAGAGCAATATCATATTAGAATTGGTAGACTAGTCCATCACTGTTCCATTGGGACTAGTAGAATACATTATGAACACTATCTGTGGGTGATCATATCTTGCCGATTTCCTAATGATTAAGATGGAGAACTATAAAGGGAACTTCCCAATCATCATGGGAAGGGCATAGCTTAGCACTATTGATGCAAGAATGGGCATAAGAGATCTTTCCTTGAAAATATCCAAAGAAAATGCATTCAAAAAGAAGCAAGTTCCATGCATCGCATACAGTAATATAGGGTGCAATTTTGTGCAAAAACTCTAGGCAATGAAAAAAGCATCTATCTCTACATGCAAGCAGTGTGCACTAGAAGCAAAGATTCAAAGGTGTTTATATGTAGTAGCCACAAAACAAGAGGGCACCCAATGACTGACCACTAATTCTAAGAGCAGCACACTTTCCATGGAACTAACTGAGATCCTAACATGCACATATGTTGCAGGCATGGATGAACTATAGTAAGTTCACCACCAACTCTCCAATGATGCAAATGACGATACCTATTGGAAAGAGTTGAAAATTTTAGACATGATCCCCTTGAACTAAAAACACTACCAACCAACATAGAATATGTGTTCTTAAAAAATGGAAAGCTAGTCATAATCAAAGCAAATCTTGCTTCAAAACAAAAAAAAATATGCTATTAAATCTAGTTGAAAAATGGTCAGTATCTTTTTCTTGCTCATATCCTAAACTCACAAGGATTGATCCTAGGATATGCCAACATCGCATTTACACTAATCCAGCCATAAAGCCAAAGAGACAACCATCGAGGCAATTGAACCCCAATCTAAAGTAGATCGTCAAAGAGGAAATCAAACAACTCCTCAAGGTGGGGTTCATTTATCCCATTGTGAATAATGAGTGGGCTATTCCACTCATGATTGTGCCAAAGAAAGGTGGCAAGTGCTAGATTTGCATCAATTTTCAGCTATTAAATATGGCAACATTCAAGGACCATTTTCCATTACCTTTTGTTGATCAAGTGTTAGACATAATATCTAGGCATTGCTACTATAGTTTTCTAGATGGTTATCATGGCTATAACCAAATTCA
Organism: Gnetum montanum; assembly: GCA_015680685.1. NCBI lineage: Eukaryota > Viridiplantae > Streptophyta > Gnetopsida > Gnetales > Gnetaceae > Gnetum > Gnetum montanum. The sequence continues at coordinate 201,017 of MNCI01031144.1, forward strand.
AATTGCACCAAAGGACTAGGTCAAAACAACATTCATGAGTCCCTAAGGGACTTTTTCATATCACAAGATGCCTTTGGTTTATGCAATGCTCTTGCTACATTCCAATGCCTGGTTCTAAGCATTTTTCAATAGCAAACTAGTAGTGGTATGGAAGTCTTCATGGATGACTTCTCGACTTATGGAGCTACATTTGAGCAAGCCCTAGATCACCTTGAGCAAGTACTAAAATGATGTGTTAAGATAAGCCTTAGGCTCAACTAGTAAAAGAGTCATCTAATGGCCCAAGAAGGCATTTTATTAGGGCATAGAATATCACAAGTAGGAATTGAGGTTGACCCCAAAAAATAAGGGTCATCCAAGGAATAACCCGTCAACCAGAAATTTTCAAAGATGGTAAATGATTCCTTGGACATACTGGCTACTACTAGCAATTCATAGAGAATTTCTCTAAGATCATAAAGCTATTAGTAAAACTAACAAAGAAAGATGTTTCATTTTTCTGGACCATAGAATGTGAAAAAAGCATTCTAACAACTGAAAGAGAAACTTGTAGAAACCCCAATCCTACAAGCACCTAATTGGTCTAGACCATTTCACGTCATGATAGATGCATCAAATTATGACTTGGAAGTCATGCTTATGCATATGGATGATAAGAAATGTCCATACAACATCCACTGCACTAGCTAAAGCATTGTGGATGCACAATTGAACTACACCACTACAAAAAAAAGAACTGATGGTAGTGGTGTTTACTCTAGAGAAGTTTAGGCATTGTGTGCTTGGATACAAGGTGTTTATGCACAAAAACCATAGTACCATCCACTTCCTAATGAAGAAGCCAACGGTGAGCCCCCGTGTCATATAATGGCTAGTGATCTTACAGGAATTCAATCTTACAATGGTAGATCGAAAGGGCACTAAGAATGTGCTCGCTAATCACTTGTCTCAATTATGATGGGATGACAAAGAGGAAGAAACCCCATTTTCTAATATGTTTTCTAATGAAATCCTCTTTGCTAGGGCTATAACTAAACAATTTCCCAATAAGCCTAACTGGTATGATGACATTCTCACCTATCTTCTCATCCAAAAGATCCCACAAGGGTTGGACCACCGAAAGAAACAACTATTTCTTCACCAAGTAAAACACTTCATGGAGATCAATAGACACCTCTAAAAGGTGTGCACTAATGGCCTAGTTTGTTGGTGTGTCCTTGATGCTGATCAACTGTGCATTCTCCAAGACTCTCATGAAGGTCCTTACAAAAAACACTATGTTGGGAGACACACGACCATTAAAATCCTGATGGCAGGGTACTATTGGCCAACAATCTTAAGGGATTCTCACCATTACATCTACTCTTATGAACGATGCCAACAAGATGGTGGAATGACAACTCAAATGGAGGAACCTCAACAATGGATTCAATCACTAAAACCTTTCAACATATGGGGCATTGATTTCATGGGTCCCATCATGCCCATGCCAAATGGAAAAACGTACATCATAGTCATGGTTGACTATTGTATGAAATGGGCATAAGCAATAGCTGTCATTGACTATACATCTTCTACAACTACTTAGTTTGTACAACAAAATGTTGTAAATAGGTTTGGTATTCCACATGCATTAATTTCTAATAATGGAACTCACTTTATAGGCACTACTTTTTGGAAGCTTATGCAATGCCTAGGGATTGAACATAAACTCATAGCACCATACCACCCCCAGGCCAATGGTCAAGCTAAGGTTACCAATAGGGAAATCACAAGGATTCTAACAAGAATTGTTAGCAAATATAGGAAAGACTAGAGCACAAAACTCAAGAATGCCCTTTGGGCCTACCACTCAACATGGAAACATCCTATAGGCTATTCTCCCTATGAGCTTGTGTACAGAAAATTACCAACACTTCCTATTCAATCCGAGCTCCATACACTTTCAATAACCTATGACCTCAACCTTGACTTAAGTCTCGCACAAAAAGAAAGACTAATGAATATCAACTTACTAGACAAAAATTGATTGGTGGCCCTATCATCTAATGAGTTGCACAAGGCCTACAACAAAAAATGCCATGTCCTTAAAATCAGAAAAGTCAAATTTCAACTAGAAGATAAGGTTCTCTATTGCAATTGCACACATGTACCTCAATGAACTAAGTTCCAAACATTGTGGGAAGGACCTTACATCATTTATGAAACTTTTTCTTCTGGGGCCATGATGATCTACAAACTCGAGAGCCCAGAAAAGAAATAGCTAGTTAACATCCAACAAATCAAACCTTTCCATGAGCATAAGCCAACTAATACAATAAACATCTCATCGAATGGACAACCACACTCCATATTTTGGATATCCTCCTTTCAACTTAGTCATGAGGGAGATGGCCATCCATGCTAACCACATAAGTGGCTCTTCAGTTTTTCACCCTTTTTTGTTTTACACATTTTTTTTTTTTCAATTTTTTGTTTTACAAATTCTTTGTTTTGCATCTTTTTGTTTTCATGTTATTAATCATTTCTACTTTTTTTTTTACACCATCGTTAGTAAATTTGCTATTTCTTGGAAATTTTACACTTTCATTTATATTTTCTTTTATTTTGATGTGATTTTCTAACTTTTTGTTAATAAGTGCAAGGCATAGTGGTAATTCGTTGCTTGATGGTGGTATGTAATATTTTGTTATTTGATTGTTGGTTTCTAGATTTTGACTTTGAATTTCATTACAAATGATTAGGACATGGTTTCTTTTTCATGCAATAGGCAGTGAACCCACAACATCCACCCATTGACAAACTCTATGGTTTTCTTTGTTCTGGAAATGTGCAATCCCTTTTTCATTAATGAAACTTTAACAAACTTGTGACTTTGGTAGTTTCTAGAATTGGAAATGATTCAAAGGTTTGAACAAAGTGTAACTTCAAGGAGATTCAATGTTTTTTGCGCCTTGAAACTTGCTTGGATGCATGTGTGTTTTCATGGACTTCTTACCATTCTGTGTTGAACAATAAAGAAATTTGAATAAGTCTTTGCATGGTGTGGTTTCCATTTCAAAAAAATAATGGGAATTCAAAGAACATCCCTTAGACAAAATAAATGCATACATCTTTGCATGGTATGGTTTCCATTTCAAAAACAATGATGGGAATTCAAAGCACACTCCTTAGACACAATAAACAGGCTACAAGCACTGGTTATGGGACTAGAAAGACATGTTACCCATGCTTGAAGGTTCCCTTTAACTAAGGCCCTTCCTCACTTCCTACTTCTCTTTTCTTCTCTAATAAGGAATGGTGGTTGTTCTATGGAAGTACTCTTGTGTCTCAGGGGGGTGGACTAGTCTTAGAATGGTGATGTGAAGTCATTGAACATGGTTGGTTTTGTTCTAGACTAATGACAGATCCTATCAAGTCATTTAACCATAAAATCCACAAGGGACTTCATGTGGCCTTAATCAGGAACTCCATACTCTCTCTTATATATCGATGCTTTCCATGTCTCACCTCATTACCAGTTTCATGTTCTTGTTTGATGTCCTGGTTTGATGTGTCAGAATTCTTAAATAGTTCCTCCTAGGTTTTTGTACTTAACCTTCTGTAATCATTAATCATCCACAAGGCCCATGGACTCCTTGGTTGAAGTTATGCAAGGGCAATAAAAGGCCTGTGCCTGCTTTGGGGAAGACCCACTTGCATATCTTTTGGTTGGATTAGTTAAGTTCTTTATCCTTAGACACTCTTACAATCAAAGTCTTTTGTTTACCTCATCAATGACATCCAATTTTGCACATATTCACAACAATTTTCAATGAACCTTCCTTTTTATTGTTGTGAATTCTTACACCCTCTTAAAATATTTCCTTGTATAGAAATTTTTCAAATTTAATGGACTACTTATCTATTTTACCCTATTTGTCAACCATCCCACTAACACTACTAAAGAAATCAATCTACCACAATCACAACCTAACCAAGTGTAACCACCAATGAAACAATGTATTTAATAGCTATGTGTTACACATTGCATACTAATTCACAATTCTATGATGATTGCAATGGGAAGCATAGACTGGAAGTAGGACTATCTTCACCAAAGATGATGCAACAACACATTATGAAGAGGATCATTCATGATCATTGAATCTCCTCCCTCACTCTTCAGCTACCAAGAGGCATTGGATGTTAGTTTTATCCAAGGTGTTCACTTCTCTTATCATGAACACCCAATTTTGTAAAGATTGTAAATCCATACACTTAGGCACTCAGAGTCTATTTGTTCCATCTAAGTCAATTTTTATGTTAGTCAATAATTCCATACCTTTCTAATATTTTTGTAAGAACTTGTTCCTCCTCTTCTTCACTTGAGGATGAGTTTTCATTTAGTCATGGGGGTATGATGAATCATGTTTTTGCATGCTTTGATATTGGAGCCTTGACATCGAGTATCCAATGTTAAAGCCTAGGATGTGATATCAAATATCTGATATCACTGGGTATACACCAACCCATAAATATAGCGCTTGGGCTAACGATTTTGATATCAATTTTTGTCATAGTTAGCAAAGCTCTTACAATTTGCTTTCTTCAAAGTTAGAATATTTTATGAGTGCTCGCAATAGGAGTCTAAGTGTGTACGAATCTTTATTTGAACACTGATGTACCTGAGTGAAACAATGTGATAGGAATAAAAATGAACTCTTTCGACAATCCTTGCAGCACTGAGAATAGATAAATGTTTTCTTTAATACACTTTACTTTCATGCACTTTAATTAAGTAATTAATTTCTAGTTGTTGATGAACATAAGCATGACCACTTTGAGCATACGTGTAGCACTTGGTAACCCAAGAATGCTTAACATTTGGTAGTCCAGTAGCACTATACGTGTTCAAGATGTGTCCAAGAAAGTGGGACAGGTACTTGTGTTAGGCTAGCTAGGTAGTAGGAAAATTAGATCCTAAATTACTCTACCTTTCATTATTTTTGTAGGAAATTAAATTTATAAAACCTAAAATGATAAAAATCATGTACCTCAATTACACTTAAACCATATCCTTGAGCTTCACAAGTGTAGTTGAGAAGACAACGAATGTTCTTAACGTCCATTTCACTTCCTAGAATAACTAGTGCACTGGAGAACTATAGGCCCATGGAATTTGACCAAATCATGTGTAAACGCCTTAGTAATTCGTATGGTTGGGTGTAGGGGTATCTTGCCACTCATCAAATGTGATATCCATTGAAGAAAAATTTGGTATAAATTAGCTTCAACATAATAATGAAAAATTAAAAACTCAAAATAATCCTAAGTCTTGGATTCAAATAAACCACCCTCAAGATCAAATGTTAAACATAAATTTTCAAAAATAAACAAATTAATCAAATATAATAAAAAATCTTGCCTATTTATCTCTTAATTAAGAACCATCCAACATAGAAGAAGCTCTATAAATCAAAATATGGAAGGAAGCCATGGGTAAGGAATATGAGGCCATCCTTAAAAATAATGCATGGGAGTTGGTTGATAGGCCAAAAAAAAGGTTTCTTAATTACAAATGGTTGTACAAAAAATTTAATGAAAAAGAAGAAGTCATAAAACATAAAGCAAGATCAATAGCAAGAGGCTTTAGACAAAAGAAACATATTGACTATAAATAAATATTTGCAGTAGTGGCAAGGTTTAAAATTATAAATCTTATCATCTAAATTGCTACTAAACATAATGTAAAATTACATCAAATAGATGATACTTCAACATTCCTTAATAGATATATAAATGAAGAAGTTTATGTCCAATAGCCAAAAGGATATAAAGTCAAAGGAAACGAGGATAAAGCTTGCAAACTAACAAAGTTGTTGTATGGCCTAAAGCAAGCATCTACGACATGGTTTCATAAAACTAATGATTTTCTATTGAAGAAAAATTACTCATCATGCATGTTAGAACTAACATTATATTATAAACATGACAATATTAAGTTCATAATAATATCCCTTTATGTTGATAATATAGTCTTTATTACTATAAATGATAAGTTATTGGAAGAATTTATATTAGATATGAAGAACAATATTGAAATAAAATTTCTTAGAGAACTGAAATACTTCATAGGCATTCAAGTTGAACAAGAAAAGGAGGGCATCAAAGTATATTAAATAAAGTGTAACAATCCATATTTTTTGATGCCTAAGTTATTATTCTAACCTCATGTTGTATTTCCTTAATATTCTTAGATGTGTTTTTGTCATGCTTTTTAGTTATGAAAATTTGTTATTATAGACATTCAACTTTAAATTTTATATTTATGTATATTAAATTGTATGCATTATTAATTCTTATACAACTATTGTGCACTAACATGATGGTTCAGTTTGACACCCTTTTCAATATAGCCATGGATTAGGCATGTATGACATGTAAATTGCATGATTAAGTTGTGTGTGCACACATGTGTATGTTATATAATATATAAATTAAATTTATGATATGGTATCTTTTGATTTTATCAAAAGGTTTTATGGTATATCTCTTTTGGCTTGTTGGCATGTCTAAGGAAGACAAGTAAAGCTTGGTGGTAGTTTTTTGTTATTTGTATTTTATTTCTATGAAATAGGATTAGGGTTGTCATGTTTTTGTTCTTGCATACTTTTCCATTAAAAAGCTCACTTTCTATTTCTTTGAGTACTTTGGCATGCATTATACCTCAATGTGAAAGTGATGCTAATTTGGAGGCTTGTGGTAATATTTTTAGAGTTTTGTTAGTACTTTGTGTTCATGGTTCATTTGTGCGTGTGGCTATGTTTATGTACTTTCTTCTCATATTTATGCTTCTTATTTCTGGGAGAGACTTGACATTTTATTATGTTTTATTCAAGTTCTTTTTTTTTTCTTTTTTTTCTTTTTTGCATTTTAGCGTAGATGGGTTTTGTCAAATTTCATGGTTTATGTGTAATCATTAGTGGGTTGGGTCTTGTTTCTCATGTTCAAATATGATTGATTTTTATTCATTAATCGTCAAATTAATTAAACGCTTTTCAATAATTTTTGGAAATTGGGGTTTCGTGAGAATTTATAGGTTCAACCATTTCAAGTTTGGGTACTTTGCATACCTCTTGTTTCATGTTAAAATGTTTATCTTGACTCAAATCTAAATAATTTTTGTCAATTTCACTGATTTCCAAGTTTCCATCATTTTATGAACTTTTCATGGTTTAGACTCTTGTCATGCCTTTGAGTATTTTTCATAAATTTTTCCCTCAATTAGGAGGTGTGCAATTATCCCTTCATCACCATAGACTTGTTTGTTGGTTATTGCATGTATATTTTCATTTACAAATTGTTGGCACATTTTAAGCCATTTCATGGAGCAGGAGTTTCAGTTTATTTTAATAAAAGGAAAAGAAAATAAAAATAAAATAAAATATGTGTAAAGATTCATATGATTTATATGGTGATAAAACACATATTTTATTTTTAACCTTATACATTGGGCAAAGAGTGCAATATTTCAGCATATTACGCAATGCTTATCGAGAAAGGTTTTAAGTTAACTAGTTATGGGCGGTCGTGGACGCGGAAATATACATGGTTTGGTTATACAAGCATATTGACGATAAACATTAACAGAGATGGGGTCGGTCCTGCTTTTCACGCAGACTAGGACAGATTCAAATTAAAATCAATAAACAGAGAAAATTTGATCCTGTAGCAAGAAGAAACAATGTACTGCGCCAAATAATTTCAGAAATAGAGGCACATCTTGTGATATAATGTGGCATAGTCCAGGAATTGGAAAAATGTTTTCTGGAAGCTGGAAAGATGGTACACTTACTCTCAAAGCAACGTGGTGGTTTTCACCAATACGGCAACCAAAACAATGAAATTATGAAAGCTATGCTTGCTGATAAAAAAAATGCCAAGAACCGCTAGGGATAACCTCATATTCCTCTTCGGAATTTCTTCAAATGCTTGCCGTGCAAGGTTTCGTTTTTCTATTTTTACAGTAAGCCTAATTTCGCAGCCAGGGCATGTAACAATAAGCAATTTAATAGTTTTTGAAGTAACAGGTTACAGGAAAATAAACGAAACAGGGCTAAAACGCAGGCGGTTACTGTGCCTGCACCTGCGCCCATGGTTATGGGCGATTATCGGCAAAAAAAAATACTGAGCGCTTCCAAGGACAAGGAAGGTGTCTATTTTCTTCGCCGGAGACAGGTGGTAACCGCGGACACACCCACATTGTTGGCGCTTAACGCGCCATACTCAAATGTGGCCCACGTGTAGAAGCAGGTAAACATCACCAAGGGTTTGCAGTTCCAAGCCATTTCACTACCAACATGGGAAAAATGGCAACTACTGCTGAACCGTGCATAGAAGTGGTTCCAACTACCATCGTATTTTTGGGAGGTTCAGTAAGCGAGACAAGTTCGGCAGAGCGGAGCACAAGCTGTAGAGGTGGGCTGCGCGCAAGAGAAGCCATCGGGCAGCTGGTTTAACTGCATACTACGTCCTTCATGATATCTCGGTTAACTTTTGAAAAGTATATTTTCTTTCATTGGCCATCCCTTAAATCAATTTTATATTCAATTATATTCGTTTGTGAAAATGAAACATTTCTAAAGCCTCAACTTAACGAAGATGAACATTGGATATAAATATTGGATACCTCTATATTAAAATATATTCAAAGACAAAAATTCATGGGATATTTACCCAATATCATACATGAACTAGACACTTGTTAGCTGCAGATTTTTTTATCTATACGATGGTTACAACCACCCAAGATTTTTTGTAACTTACCTAACTTGTTGGGCAAGTAATCTCCTAATTGGTTGGCCAAGTTACTTGAGAGAGAAGATAGGTAAGATATTTTTGAATATGTAACTACCTCTAAACCCTATAAAAAGGCTTCAGGGGTCAAAAGAAAGAGGTCTCACATATCACACTTGGAAGAAGACATTGATACTACACTTTGGAAGGCTACTAGCTAGCACTTGGGCTCTCACTTGGAAACACACTTTGCGTCTTGGGAGAAGAGCATTTGTAAAGAAGAAAGTGTGAACGATTGCTTGTAAGATGGCTTGCTAGAGTAAAGATTTCAGCCTCTTTACCATGGTCCTGTGAGTTATTCTTATTGTTTTTTTATTTTGTTTAAGTTTTTTAGCTAGTGGTTTAGATAGTATCATCCTTGGCAAGTAATTTTGGGATTTTTAGATTGCTCTTATCGTTCTTGTTGCCCAATAGAAATTTCTGTTAAAATTTTGCCATAGAAGCGCTTGTGTTTAAAAGCCTTAAGAGCACTTTAGTAGTAAATTTTATTATTGTGCAATGTATAGGAACTACTATTGAGATCGTTGTAAGAGAACCTCTGTTTGTAGTCATGTCGTTGAACGATTCAATAGTCAAGAGGGTTCAAAAAATCTTTGGTATTTTGATGGGACCAGAATAGCTTCTTTTTATCTTTAAAGTGAATCTCTGTATTATTTCAATCAGAAATTGTCAAGTCTTTCAAAGGTTCTATTGAATGCAATCGTCGACATCTATTATCTAGCCAAAATGGAGTCTCGTACATGGTAGTTTACGCAGCAATTTTTGGTAGCATAGTAGGATTGT
>MNCI01031144.1:216105-248892 GCA_015680685.1 Gnetum montanum
ATCATAAGGGCACTGAGAATGTAGTTACTAATCATTTATCTCAGTTGCAATGGGACAACAAAGAGGATGAGTATCCAATTTCTGATCATTTCCCTGATGAATTCCTCTTTGTTGGTATAGTGAATAATCAATCACCCATGGAGACAAACTAGTACAGTAGCATTCTTACCTATCTCCTCACCCAACAAACATCATAAGAGTTAAACCTTAAGAAGAAACAAAAATTTCTTCACCAAGCCAAGTACTTTATGGAGATCAATGGCAACTTTACAAAGTGTGTTCTAATGGCTTGGTTCAATGGTGTGTTCCCGATATAGATAAACTACGAGTTCTCCAAGATGCTCATGAGGGTCCTTGTGGGGTTCATTACACTAGCAGATAAATGACCATCAAGATCCTGCTTGAAGGATATTATTGGCCTACATTATTTTGTGATGCCCATCATTTCATCCAATCTTGTGAGCACTGTCAACGTGATGGGGGAATGACTACAAGAATGGAGAGTCTGCAATAATGGATTCAACTGTTAAAACCCTTCAAAATTTGGGGAATTGATTTTATGGGGCCAATTACACCAATGTCCAATGGAAAAGCTTATATTATTGTTGTCGTTGATTACCTAAAAAAATGGGCCAAAGCAACTGCTATTAATGATTATACGTCATCTACAACTCCATGATTTGTTCAATAACAAATCATAAACAGGTTTGGTGTGCCGCGTGCACTTATTTTAGACAATGGTACACACTTCACAAGTGCAACTTTTTGGAAATTAATGCAATGCTTAGGGTTTGAGCATAAATTGACTACACCATACCACCCCCAAGCGAACGGTCAAGTAGAAGTCACCAACAGGGAGATTACGAAGATATTGACAAGAACTATTAGCAAGTTTAGGTGAGACTGGAGCACTAAACTGAATGATGCTCTTTGGGCATACTGCTCCACATGGAAACTCCCTACAGGCTACTCTCCCTATGAGTTAGTGTACGGTAAATTACCAATGCTTCCCATTCAAACTAAGCTCCGTACACTATCCACGGCATGTGACCTCAACCTTGACCTTGATCTAGCATAGAAACAATGGTTAGCAACCCTTAACTTGCTAGATGAAAATCGATTAGTTGCCCTGTTATCTAACGAATTGCACAAGGCCTTCAATAAACAACGTCATGACCTAAGAATTAGGAAAGTTAAATATCAGCTAGGAGATAAGGTTCTCTACTAGAATCCCACACATGTGTCACAACGTACTAAATTTCAAACACTATGGGAAGGACCTTATATTATTTATGCAACTTTTCCTTTAGGAGCCATGATAATATACAAACTTGAGAGCTTGGATAAGAAAATTTTGGTCAACATGCAACAAACCAAACCTTTCCAGGAGCTTCAGATAGCCAATACACATGCTACCTCTCTTGATGGACAACCCTCCTCACTATTTCAGATCTCCTCCTTCCAACTTAGTCATGGGGGAGATGGCCACCTATGCTAACCGTTCTAGGCCCTCAATTCTTTTTGAATTTTTGTTTTACACATTTTTGTTTTACATATTTTTTTTTTTACACATTCTTTCAACTTTTCTTATTTTTGTTTTACACCATCATTCATGTTTTTATTGTTTCTTTGTTTACTTGATTTACTTTTATTCGTTATCTAATAAGTGCTCATGATGGTCCATTGAATTATATCATATTGATTACTAATGTTTGGTTTTTACCTTTGGATTATGATGTGGATATTAAGGTATGGTTCTTTTGGTAAAACAAGCAATGAGTCCAAGCCGTCCACTCATCCATACAACTCTATGGTCTCCTTTGGCTTGGAACTATACAGTCCCCATTTTCTAAGTAAACTTGTTAATGAATTAGTGGCTGGGTATTTTTCAAACCAAGGAAAGACTCAAAGGATGAAAAGGGTGTGACTTCAAGGGGATTCAATGCATTGGTGCTGGCCATTCTCTTGGGTGCTTGGATGCTTTTTCTTGGGTTTTTTGCCATTCTGACATTGTTCAAATATCAGGAAGCTAAGTGAATAAAATAAGTCTTTGCATGGTGTGGTTCTCACACATAAACATCAAAAAAGAAAGAGAGAAAAAAGAGAAAAATGTGAGAATTCAAAGCATACCCCTTAGACATAATAAAGCAATATGGGCTACAAGCACTGGTTATGAAACTGGAAAGACATGTTACCCATGCATGAAGGTTCCCTCTAACTAAGGCCCTTTCTCACTTCCTACTTCTCCATCTCACTCTCCTCAGGATGGTGGCCACTCTTTGTGAAGACATTCTTGTTGCTTCAAGAGGATGGATTGGCCAGGTGTATTGATGCGAGGTCACTGAATGTGGTTGGCTTGAGTCTGGATTTGGGATGAAGTTCTACTCAGTCATCTTAACCATTAAATACACAAGGGGCTTTACACAACCTTGTTCTTGGGATTCCATTCCATTCTTTCCTCTCCATCTTTCTTCCCATTTTCCACCTCATTGCTAGTTTTATCATTAGTCTGTTCTAGGTTGATGCATTGTTTTTCTTTGGTGAATTCTTATGGATAAGTTTTTAACTCTTGCTTCCAAATAACATTCCTAGAGCCTACGAACTCTTTGGTTTGTGGGTTTGTCAGGGCATAAAAGGCATGAGCCTACTTTGGGGAGGACCCACTGGTATTCCTTTTTGGTGCAATTATTAAGTTCTTTTCCTTAAACATTTCCTGCAATCAATCATCTCTTGTTTCATCCCCATCCATGACATCCATTTTATTGGCATTGTCGTTGTTATTTTTTCCCAACTGTCTTATTCCTCATATTTTTCCGTCTTATAGCTACTGGAGGTTCGCTCTTAGTCATGGGGGCCCTCGCACAATTTTTTTCATTTCTCCATTTTACTATTTTCCTAACCCCTACACCTTGGGTAGTCACCTGTGATAAACCTCCAAACTAGTCTCTGCCATAACCACAACTCAGCCAATGTGCTTCATATCGAGGCAAGGTATCAACTACATTATGGTTTATCTATCCTTGCTCATTTGTGACTGTGTTGTGTGTGCATATGGCGATCATACAAACAATGGACTAGGCTTGGAGGAAGCACTCAGGATGGACTGGAACTGGAGCATTTATGAAAGGAGGAAATCTGGTGGCGTGGCTATGATAAACAATGGAAGGAGCAATCTTAGCATTGGTGGCAACACGCTTCATTTTCTTTCTCTCTCTTTCTCTCTTTCTCTACGAGCTACCAAATAAAGGCTTGGGTGTCATTTATATATGAGTGTTCACCATAATGGTCATGAACACTAATGTTGTAATATGCTTATTCATCCATTCACTAGGCACATTGAGTCTGTCATCCTATTCCACCATCAGTTTCCAATTAGTCAATAATCCCATACCTTCCCAATATTTCGTAAGGAACTCAAGGACGAGTTTTCATTTAGTAGTGGGGGTATGATGAGAGCAATTACTCTAGTAGTTATTCTAATTATTAGAGCAGTTACTCTAGCGGTTTCTCTAGCAGTTACTCTAATTATTACAGTGGTTACTCTAGTGGCTACTCTAGCATTTATTCTAATTATTAGAGTGGTTACTCTAGCGGTTACTCTAGTAGTTATTCTAATTATTAGAGTGGTTAATTTAGAAGTTATTCTAATTATTAGAGCAATTACTCTAATTATTAGAGCGATTACTCTAATTATTAGAGTAGTTGCTCCCAAGCCTATAAATACAGTGCCCACGCGCACAATTGGGAGGAAGTCTTTTAGCAGTCAAGTAGTGAAACTCTTGTAGTCTGTTTGAAAGTTAGAGTATTTTCCAAGTGCCTGCAGTAGAAGGTCAAAGTGTGGATGGATCTTTATGCAAGCATTGATGTACCTGAGCACACCATTATGTTGGCAATAAAGATGAGCTCTTTGATTCATCCTTGCAGCACTTGAGATTTGTTTTCTTACGCATTTCTTTTATTTTATTTTCTTATGCATTTATTTTATTTTATTTTATGCACTTTACATTAATGTTATTATCACAGCAATTCATTTTGATCAATTAAGCAAACTGTTAAATTACACAAACACGGCCACTTCAAGCATGCGTGTAATGCTTGGTAACCCAGTAATGATTAGTGTTTGGTAATCCCAGCAATGTTGCACTAGTTTAGGATGTGTACAGCAACTGGGAATGGATGCTGGTGTTAGGATTAGTTAGAACTTAGTTAATGAGTAGTTCAATTAAATTAGTCACTTAGTTATCTCTCTCCTTCCCTACTGTGCAGGACATAAAAACATAAAAGCTATAAAAATCATATGCCTCAAGCTTACTTAACCATACAATCGTGACATACAGGTAAGCTTGGGAAGACAACAATCAACCAAACTATCCTTGTTCCACAAGGGTGCATAAGCACTTAGTCCTTGAAATTCGACCAGATCATGCATGAACTGCTCGTATTTGTATGGTTGAGCGTAGGGTGCCTCGCCACTCATCACTTGGGTTGACATGTGTTAAACATTTTTCCACCACCATGGTGTCTTCTTTCATAGTCATCATGATGTGGTTTAGTTTTGCCATTGTGAGTGATCATTTTTTCCATGTTGCTCATATTTACTTTTGCATTTGATCATCCAATATTAATCTTTATCAAATTTCTCCATGTAGCCCATAATTTCTACTTTTCTATAAAGAAAATTATTGTAGTTGGCCTTGAACTATGACTTCATATCCCCAACTTATGAATTCTAGTTTTGGTTAGCTTTCACGAGCTACTTGTTTTTCATTATTTTTCTTAGCTTAGCCAACCTCTTTTGAACTTAGGGTTGTGTCTGTCTAGCTTCTAACATTGAACTTGAGATCTCTAAAACAACAAAACTAATGTTTTGATCCATCATCTAAACTAATATTTTTTCTCAAAAATCACATATAATAACTTAATGCATGTAGGGTGATAGTTCTATGTTTAATGTTCACAATAGACTCCCATAGTTAAATTTTAGGATATTGGATGTAGGGGTGGCACCTTAATAGACCCCAATAGGACCCAATCCATAACTTCCAAGTAGAATTAGCTTAGAAAAACAAAACAACATAATGAAATGAAGAAAATAACTCTGATATTAAGAAAACTCTCAAAATATAGAGAAAATACATCAAAGATGAGAAGCCAAGCTCAACTCACTACTCTCCCAAGGATCTTAGAGGCCACACTTATCCCCTCTCAATCATCAATAGCTCATCATGAAGCCAAAGCTCAAGACAAAACACTTATAAGAGATTCCCTCAACCTCTCTTAAGTGCTCTTCCTTGCCTCTCACTCAATTTCCCTTACATAAGCTCTCTTCTTTCATAAGGTCTCCTTCCTCAAGAGCTCTCTTTCTGACACTTGGATTATGTCTCTTGGTGATTTATTCTACACACTAACATGAAACATACATCATAATCATATAGAAAACAAGATAAGCAAAACCCTAGGAAACCTTCCCCAAGCTCTACTTGAAGATCTTCCACTATTTTCCATCCTTTCTTGCCTTCTTCTATTGTTCCCTGAGTTTGGATGGAAATTTCCCCATCCATACGAGTCATCTCTGACCTTCCTAAGACCTTCCTAAGACATCTCTAAGTCCACCCATCTTGCTAAGATGTTTTGCCCAAGACATCTTACATGAGACATCATGTCTAAAATGTCTTCTTTGACAAGTTTCACATTTGGCTGAGACATCTCCTCTAAATTCAAGACACCACTTATCACCTCCAAGTCTTAGCCAAGACATCTTCTTCAAGCTCGATACCTAAAAAACATACATGTAGGATAGAACAAGGAGATTGAAAGAGGTGTCCCTGCACCATTATCTCTAGGTTGGTAGATAATAAACATGTTTCATATTTGGGTGGGAGTTTATTATGGATCTATTGGGTTAACACGTGTTGGGTGTTTTCCACTACCATGATGTCTTCCTTCCCAATCATCATGGTGTGGTTTAGTTTTACTATCACAGATGATAATTCATTTTCATGATGCACATCTACACTTCTATTTTCACTATCTAATATCAACATGTCAATTTTCTCCATGTAGCCTAAAATTTGTACTTTTTTTATGAAGAAAACCATTTTAGTTAACCTGATAACTAGATCCTCCTATACCTTCATAGTTAATCCTAAANAATCATTTGATCCATCTTCATTCTTCTTACCATGAAATTTTATTTCGATGATAATGTTTTTCTAACTATCAAGCTCTTTCGATTTTCATCATGTAAGAAAAAACATAAATCCTCTTTCTTCACAGTGATGGTGTTACACCATGAATCAATCACCAGTGTCTATCATACCACCATGATTTTTCCAAAACAATGGGTCATGCATCTATGGGGATAATATCTTAAGGTACAAAATAAGAAAATTGTCTCATCTAGAAACTCATCAATCATTTTTATATGATTTGGCAATTAGTACTTTCATCCAACTAGCGATGATGTATAGTTTAGGATGTGGTCTAGTCTATGACCGCAACTACTACATATATTTGTACATAAAAGTATTCGAACTTGCATTATCCACAATAATTTGACTAAGTTTAGCTCCACATCTAATCTAAAATTTTAAGACTTATTATTTTCTCATTCTTTGATTATTATATAGTTTACAAGATCATTGGTTTCACTATCATCTAAGTGGTGATTTCTATAGTAGCACCTTCCTCAAATTGCACTTCAACTAGTGTCTTTATTCCTAACCAACATGCCATGTCCTCTGGCTCGCTAATAAAGACACAATGCCATGTCCTCTAACTTGTGAACATTATCACATTAATTTTCAACTTGTTGGCTTCTTCAATCTCCTCCAACTCAAAACATGATTTCATGTGTCTAATCTAGTCAAGTAAAGCATTGGGGGTCCATGGTACCATCAAAACAAGGAATATCAATCTTTACTTATGTTTCCACCTAAGACAAGGCTTACAAGAACCTTTCCTCCTTTTCATACTTTGACACTACTAATGCATTATCTAGTTATAGTTGTTGGTAGGTTGATTGACCAAGGTTCTCAAATCTCTTATTTATGGAAAATTTCTTTTCCTATTCACTACTAGTTTCTCCTTTAGGCACTTTGCAAAATTGCATAGCTTCTATAGCCTTCATTTGGACTTAAAAGCTCTGCAAAAGATTCATGACCTTCATAATGTCCATTATTATCATTTTTGGATGATAACCTACACCTCTCCCTCTTTTACTTGCACTGCCACACATTTTCACCATTTCACACTAACTTAGAACTTCTATTTTTGTGTTCAAGAAATCAAAATCAGTTCTAATACCATAAAAGATAGAACCACAGCTTCACAAGGAAAAATTTGTCTATAACAAAAGGTAGGAAATACAAGACATAAGCAATTTTTACCATGGATTATTTTTCTTTGGGTAGAGTTTATCAAAAATATCATGACCTTTTGAAGAATAATACAATTTGGAATTCATTAATAGGGAGAGTCTACAATTGAGGAGATACAAATTTTTTTCTTCATTTGAAGATCATGAATTTTTTGATAAACGAATCTTGTTCTTCATCCAAAAATCATGAAAATTTTAATATACAAATTTTATTCTTTGTCTAGAGATCGTAAATTTGTTTTGATACAAAAATCTTATTCTCCATCAACAAAAAAGATTCTCTTGACCAAATTATGAATGTATATTCTAGATATATAACTAAGCTATCTACCAACCCTCTTAAAACCCACTCATTGGGATGGGCACTATGGCTCTGGATGATGATCTATATAACTAAGCTACTATTTTTAACTAAACATAATAATTATATTCATATGCTTTTCTTTATTTAAACTCACTATTAAAGAAAATTTCAAATTAATACAATTAAACCTTCAAATGATCTTCTATGATTTTCATTTCTTTATAAAGCAAAAGATAGAATAGTAAAATAAGGAATAAAAATTTATGAAGAGTCTTCAATTTCTTAAGGCTTAACAATACCAAAAATGTCCAATTTATTTGGGAGGCAAGTGTGGAATTGCCAAAAATAAATAATAATATTTTAAAAAATCTAAGTACATTAGATCAATAGTGAAGACAGAATCTAAAGAAAAAGCGTAATAGTTTTGAGGATGCCTTTTTATATTTTCATCCTTACAACCTTTCATGAAAAACATCCCCTCTAGAGTAGAAAAAGAATTATCCCTTGCCCAACACCCTTATGGGTTTTCACTTCTTACTAAAGTGTTTCTTGTAAAGAGAATGATAAAACTCTTTCTAAAGATAAAAGAACCCATCAATCAAAACTTCTGAACAAATAACAACAAAACGGAAAGCTTACCATCTTTGAGCCTCTAAAATGAAAAATTAATATTATTAAAGATAAATTAATTGTTAAACTTTTATTAGAAGCTTTATTTTTGGCTTAAATTTGTAGCTAAAATGTTAAATTTACTATAAAAAGATATATTATATAACATCTTCACTTTAATTACTATTAATGAATATGTTAAAAATTCACTTTGAAGACATCCTATATCTTTTTGAATTTTTTAAAAATATTTTAGCATCATTTTTGTGGTAAGAGCCTTGGCTTGGTAACCTCAAATCAATGGTTTGATTTCAATAGGTAACGTTAAGTTATGACTTTAAAAAGTTTTGTAAAAGAAATTCTAAAACTAGTCTAATATATTCAAGGAGTCCTAGCAAATGTAAGTAAAAATATCAATGTTAATTTCATAACTTTTTCTTTTATCCCAGTCATAATGGGTTGATTGTTAAGATAGACAAAGGATTTAACATTGACTTACTATGGCATGTATCTCAACATATATATTTTTAATAATTATTGAATTACCTTTTGCATTTACTAATACAAAACATGATGTTATCTCTTTCTCTACTTTCTTCCATTCTATAGATTTTTTTATAAGTACCATTTTTGTAAGATCTTCATTTACCTAAATTTTATAAACTTTAAGGAGTTACAATGTTCCTAGACTTTGAATCTACCATCTATATTATTAGATTTAATAACAATGTGTCTAGGTTTACAATTCTTAGGCTAAAAATAGATTATTTGTTTAATTTTAGATAATTTATTATGCATTATTTTGTTTATCACTACTTTTACTTCTTTAACTAGGTCCTCATTCTTTTCCTCTATTCCTTAAAAAAATGGAGATTGAAGGTTTTTTTAAATTTTTTAATATCATTAAAGTGAAAACATTATTAAACCTTTATAAACTCCATTTATGCATTATCACAATATTGTGAAGATAATAATGAGGTGTTAGCCTAGTGGTAAGAGACTTGATTTAGAAGCTCTAGGTCATGGGTTTTATTTTGATGGGAAATGCTAAGTTATATAAATTTTTAATTAAACTATATATCTTGGGGTGCACGTATGTTTCACTTATTTTGGGTTCCATTAGCCCCACAACCTTTGAAAAAATTTCTTTATAGTAGTGCTATCAAATATGTTGTTATAATTTCAATGTAAGTTATTTGTGCAATTTATCATTTCAACATTTAGTAATTACAATCTCTTTTTGTTTAACTAAATTATTTCTCATGTACTTTCACTATTGTAAGCAATTAGGGTCTTGGAAGGAGAGGCTTTAAGTATCTATATCAAAGCTAGAACCCAGGTCGTATGACCTAAGAAACACCACCTTATGATCATTCTAAATGATGATCCTCATTTTATGGTATATGTATTTGAAAGAAGTATTGAATTTCAAAGACGTTTTTCTTACAAAGCACTCATAAAAAAAGTGTTTGAGAAAGTTCATAATTTAGTGTGTAAGTCTTAGTTATGTTTTACAATACATAAAGTCTTAGGTTATTTACATAGTATTATCAAATTTATTTTTAGTTCTTTGTTATTTAATTAAAAATGCATGATAACACTATTGTAAAGTAAACATTGTTTCTAACTTTTTAACTTTTTAAATAGAATACTTGATTATTTAATTATGCATTGTAGCTTTGTAATATGAAGATTATAAAACTTAAAATTATTTATAATTTAACATATAAACATTTTTACTTGTAATTCTTAAGGTTTCCTCCTTTTCTAGTATTGAGTATTTAATTGATGAAAATATCATTACTGTAATTTTAAATTAAACATTATTGCTACTTAAGTTGATTTAAAGTGTTTTCAAAACAATATTTTTTCATGTTTTGAAAACACTTTAAATCAACTTCATGAAATTTATATTTTAAACTTCATCACTACAATATATTTCAATTTAAATTCAAAGAAATTGATTTATATAATAGTATTTTATAATATTCAAAGTTAAGTTATTAAAACAGTAAAATCATGACCTTGGAAGGACGTAAAAAGAAGATGCAAAGTGGTAATAGCCCTATAATACATGTTAAGGTTGTGTAATATACAAGCAAACAGACATGAGCCACTAAACTAAACATGATTATCCTAAAACACCACCAAATCCAAACTACAACATCCCAACTACAAATTTTTTAAAGTGTTGGAACTATGCTCTTCACTACCCTAGAGCATAGTTAGCCTCTCGTGGAGAGCATAGTCAACACAAAGGCTAGTTTTGTAATTTNTCCTCTTGTGGGAAATGTAATTTGAAAGAAACTCATTTTCCTCAAACTTCCTCAACATTGGGACTATGCTCTCCCCCAACCCAGAGCGTAGTCAGCCTCCAGTGGAGAGTGTAGTCAGCATGAAGGCCAAGTTTCACAAATTTTCTCTAAGTGTTGAGACTACACTCACCCCTGGATCATAGCGTAGTCAGCCTCTCATAGAGAATGTAGTCAGAAAATGGCCATTCTTTTTGCAATTTCTTCTAAGTATGGGACTATGCTCTCCCCTAGTCTAGAGCATAGTCAACCAGGATAGCCTCCACTGGCATCCATAGTGCAACAACACTGCTCAGCTTAGCTCCAACTCACATTCAGTAAGCATAGTTAGCAAAATGCTTCTTTTTGTATTCCCTTTTTGGCCCCAAAATTATAACTACGCTTAACCCCATGCAAGAGAGTGGAGAGCGTAGTCCTAGAGCATAGTCTCCAAGATTTCATTTTTTAGGTACCTTTTAGTCCCCTCAGCACACACACATGCAGTTGATAGTGTAGTCATATTCTCACAATCTCGTAGAGTCTAGCAAAGCATAGCAAAGCACAACACCACCAACCTAGTGAAGAGTGTAGTTGGGTGAGAGCATAGTCCCAACTATCACCTCCGCCACATGGCAACCATCCTACATTTTTCACTAACCCTAAACCTATAAATACCCACATCCTCAACTTTTTCAGGGTTGGCAAATTTGACAGTTGGCTGATTTTTGGCGTGAGCAAATCTAAGAAGTTCTTAGGAGTAGATCACCATAATCCACCGGAACACCACTGCCAATGGTACACTACAGTGGCCAACCCGATAGATGCAGACACCTCGATGGAACATCAATCTTCGTGGCTAGACACCTTCAAGACTCTGACTATCCTATCCACTACACCTATTATACACCATGTATCTTTGAACCCCTTTTGGTGTTAACTATGCTCAACCCCATTTGGGATGGTGTTCCGTTTCTCTCTCTCTCTCTCTTTGCATCTTTTGCACTTTACTTGCATTTTTCATTATTTTATCACATAGTTGCACCTAAAACTACACTCGAGTGGCAGTCTACATGTGTTGACACTACACACTTTGCTAAAACTCTTGACTACACTTAACCCCACTAACACCATTAACATCACAAACATCACATACACACTTAGCACCGTTTCTCATCAACACTACAGCTAACCACGTTGCACCCCCATTGCATCTAGTAAGTCCCTATTCGATCAACCAAACTATCTAGGGCACCCCATCTCTGCCTCTAGCAAGCCCTCATGTGAATTTGGGGTTAGGTTGTATGCTCATGGATCTTGATGTTCCAACCATCAATGTTTTTGGTTGTCACAGTTTTTGGCTCTAGAAAGAAGGCCAAAACCATTTTCCTTTTTTAGTTCCATTGTGGTTATCTTGCATGCTCTCTGCATCATAGTTGTTGGCTTCAGGCTAGCATAGACCGTAACACCCCTGTGGATCTACTACGCACGTAGTAATAGCTAGATCTTGGGCCAGTGTAGGCATTGTCTACTAACCAGGTAGTGTAGATTGGAACCCATAGTTGATTTCCCCAGAACCCCATGTAGCAACCCAAAGCACACATCCACTGTCTTTCAAATTCTTGATACTTTTAGTTGGAGCATAGTGATCTCTAGCATAGAGAGCATAGTCAACTTTCTGGTGTAAAGAGTGTTGTCAGTTTTCTAGCATAAAGAGCATAATCAGCTCCAACGTAGAGAGCGTAGTCAACTTTCTAGCATAGAAAGCATAGTCAACTCTAACGTAGAGAGCATAGTCAACTCTAGCGTAGAGAGCGTAGTCAACTTTCTGGCATAGAGAGTGTAGTTAGCCCTTCAGCGTAGAAAGTGTAGTCAGCGTAGTTAATGGTGTTAGTAGTATTTCGCAATTAGCAATTCCTATAGTCCCCTCTTGCAACTTAATCTGCATCCATCAACCCAGAACTACCTTCAATGTCAATTTCATACACATTTTCTATCTTGCCCATCCAACAAGAGACCAGGATTAACAACCTTGGGAATCCTATAATGGTGGAGCCAAGGCAATTCCTTAGGCTACGCGATCAAGACCCAGAGTACACCACTCTAAGCAATGAATAAAACAACTTTATTTATGCAAAGATTCAAGTAGGGATATTTGTAGACCACTTGGACCTAGAAGCAAAACAAAGCTACAAACTGATCCATTGGAATGGATGAGAGTATATCCCCTCCTCACTCAATATATTACCACTCATAGAGCCCTACCGTTGGATGTTAGCCTAGCTCATTTGAGTAGGTGAGCGCAATGTATGAACAGACTACAAGGAGCGCCTATAGGAAGAAAAGGATGAGTTTGAAGCTTACTCCAAGCATGAGGGCTCTTTCCATACCATCTTCCAATGAGTGATCCCTAGTTTGGTCCTTCTCCTATTCACCCATTCTTCTTGAGATGGTCATAGCACCGACATCACCTTCCAGGTCAACGCCAATGATAGTGATGCATCAAACACAACATACACATTATGATGTAGTAGCCCCCTTTAGCTTACCCTTCATGGCATCATTTCCATCCATTCAACCATCGTTTCCTGTAGCAACCGTGTCAGCTCAACCATACGTCCATGCAAGGTCCATCTCTAGGCCCTAAGAAGCTTACGCACCCTATGTCTTACATGTTTCATCAATGCCCCTAGCGTCGGCCCAAACCACATATGCATTGCCTGCACCAATCATCATCCCTACAGCATGGCCTACACATCAAGTGTATTTTGCAATTCCATAACCCACGACTAGGCCATGGACCACACATCTAGGCCCATAGCAAATTATGCAACTAGCATAGCCAACAAGATCATCTCAAAACTTAGACCAAGCATTCCAAATGATCCAAGGCTGACAAAAGAGGTGAAGTGACTCAAGGTTGCCTTCTCCAAAATTATTAAAGTGGTGGACTTCTACTAGGACAACCCTATAAGTCCTATGGTCCCACCTCTAACTCTTTCGGATGGAGTCCCACTACCTCATTTCACTAAATACAACAGTGAGGGGAACCCCAATGCACATCTAGTTACATTTAGATCGAAGTGTTTGTTGTTGCAAGCATGGCCACATGCCATCATACACGTGTTTGCCATGTCACTCACTTGCAAAGCATTAAATTGGTACTATGCATTGCCTAGAAGCTCTATCTCCTCTTTCAAGGACATTTTAAGCCAATTTGTAATGCACTTCAAATACAACTTGAAGCCAAAAACAACTTTGAACCAACTGATGCAAATCAAGTAGGCCCACCTAGAGCTCATGCAAAAATTCATTTAGCATTAGAGTGTCTCGTTAAATGAAATACAAGAGCTGATAACCAAAACACACCTTCTGGCCATCTTTAAGGGTGTGGTCAATGACTTCATAAATTCAAAACTATATTACTTGGGCATGCAGTCTCTAAGCCAAGCCTTCACCCAAATCAAGTGCATACAATATGTAGCAAAAGCTAGTAAGGAATTGGCCTATGTGGCCTACAAAAACCAACATGCAAGGAGGGACAAGGATAAATGAAAATAGAATACAATGATGTTAACTATAGCTAAATAATCCAAAGCAACGAACCTAAGGCCAATGACTAGGTAGCCTAGTGCCCTAGCTAATAACAAAGCAACCAACCATAGCACTAGGTTAACCAACCAAACTACCTCCTTAGTGGCCACAACGCAAGTTTTTCCAAGGCCTAACTTTGAATGCAAGGATCACTCTAAGTACACCTTGCTGCTGTTAAAACCTTCAAAGTTGCTAGATCAACTGTTAAAAGTTATATGCATCTAGTACAAGCAAATTTCCAAGGATTCTTGCAAGAAACATGATAGATATTGTGAGCTGCTAGGAAATCCCACTTCAGTAGCATCGAATGAGCCTCCAATCCCAAGGCATTTTAGGTTAGACCGATTTTTCCACTACCACCAGTTTCCAAACCATAACACTAATTTTTGCATAGCCTTGCAGATGATCTACAAAGAATAATCAATAAAGGTTGGTACTTAACACTGCAAACCCCGTCAAGTCTCAAAACTAGTCTATGAGGAAATACAATGACCCTCTAAACATAGATGATTCTGACTATGTTATAAATGCTATTAGCATTGATGACAACCAGGAACTAGTGCAATAACCATTAGTGGTTCATCTGCCCTCTGGTAGTGCAAGGGTCCCCTCCATCCCCAAGGGTTCAAGGCCCCCTTTCATCATTAGAATTCCACCTCAAGTACCTACAACATCCTTCGTAGTTAGGATTCTGCTGCAAGTTGCATTAGCAACAATAGTTTAGCCACCCTTCATCATTCAAGTGCCACAATATGCTAGCCCCTCACCTACCCAAAACCTAGTAGTAGCTAATTCATCAATTCCTTCCTTTCCAAGGGGTAACCTTGCTGGCAACACTGGTAGGCCCCCAAGGTTACAACACAGGAGACCTAATGAGCGTCTTGCAAACAAGATGATCAAGCAACATCAAGACCAAAGACCGCTAGGTTTGCCAAAGCCAATTCTCTTATTTGTGATCCCCATGGCCAAGGAAACTAAAGAGGCCACAACAAGCAAACCATCAAGGAGCACTGAGGCCCCTAAGCAAGCTAACCAAGAAAATCCTAAGTCACCTCCATGAGAGATTTTTCTCTTAGCCTACATGGAAGAAGTCAAGGCTAATAAAAACATGATTGATGGTAAAGACTTTGTGGATGCGCTAGCCCAAGTTAAGCAAGCACTTACAAAAACATAACATTAAGCTTGTATGACTTGATCATGACCTCATCTGCCCACCATGAAGCACTAGTGTAGATGTTGACCTCCATTCCTATCATGGAGGAAATCCCTATAGATGAGACCTCCATCCATGTAATGATGTTGCCTCCTGCACCACAAGAATCAAGTCCCACATCCCTCACATTTCACAGTCAAGCAATTAAGGTTAATTTTGAGAGGGGAAAGTTCATAATAACTCCCATGTTCATCACCATACATGTCAGGACAATGCAAGATTCATAGAGTACATGTTGATGACAAAGTAGCAATAAACGTTATACCATACATTGTTGTGAATAAGCTAGGCCTCACAGACCAAATCAAGCCAACAAAAACCACATGTCTGAAATCCTTCAACAAGTTGTGCGTCATTGTCAAGGGCACTATCACCATATAACCTTTGTAGCAAGGGAGAAATTCCCAACCATTGCTGAATTCATTGGTGTAGAGGAAATTCCAAGCTTTAACTTAATATTCGGTAGACCTTGGCTAGCCCAATTATGAGTTGTCTTTTCTTTGATTCATCAAGAAATCTGCCTCTCATATGAAGGTGGAAAAGTTATCATCCATGGTGATAATGCTACCCCTTTGGCCATCAACAACATAGATATGGAGCAAAGGTTAGAAGTTGAATTTCTTTATGATGCACCTATGACAAACAATGAGACACATGAGGCAGATGTACCCGAAAAGAAAAAAAAGCAAGTAACCTCATGAAAGATGCCCTTTGGGTAGCATTTCCCTTTGACATAGCGAGCGAAGGTTAAGGAGACTATTGGATAGTGCACGCCAAGCCCTATGAGCCTTCTAACCCACACTAGGTTAGGAAGCAACTATGCGACTAAGGTACCCTCTTAGTCCAACATGTGCTAGATGCTTACTCGTTGTCCACTTCTACATTCCTTGTATTTTACATTTTTGCTTATGTTGCATTTGTTTCACTTAGATCAACATTATTTTCTACTTAATATGCATCAATTTTCTTTCTTTATGCATTCGTCTACTTTGTTTACACATTCGCTCAATTAATTTACACTCTTGCAGTTATTAGGTTAATGCATGAAAAATATCAAAGTGTAGAAAAATCATAAACATAAAAATCACCAAAAAGAGAGATAATAACACATGGCTCAAAATGACCTTAAACTAGCAACATGCAACCTGTAACGGCCTTAAACTATCACTCTTAATTCCATCATCAATGACCCAGAATGGCCCTAAACTATCATCATGGCCTAGAATGGCCTTAAACTAGCAATATGTAGCCAAAAATGACCTTAAACTATCACCTTCAATCCCCTTGCAGTGGCCCAAAATGACCTTAAACTAGCAATATGTAGCTCAGAATAGCCTTAAACTATCGTTGTGGCCCGAAATGGCCTTAAACTATCACAATGGCCCAAAATTACCTAAAACTATTACCTTTAATCCTCTCACTACAACCCAGAATTGGCCTTAAACTACTACCTTGGCTCGTCAAGGCTTTAAACTAACAATAAACTCACTATAGCTTGCAATGGCCCAAACTCGCATACTCATAGCAAGTACAATAATGAAATCATCATCTAGGCATAAAAGTTTGCACACCACACTTAGCAAATGATCACCCATAGCAAATGTAATATGAATAGTAATACATAGCATGAATAGCAAAAAAATGTAGCAAAAATGTAGCAAAAAAAAGCCCAATGGGAGGTACATCTAGTCCTACTCAACCAGTAGCGCTAGGTGGGGATGGAGGTTCTGCTTCCTCTACTAAGTTGCTAGGGCCTGCAACATCACCTAGTACCTACCAAAATTATTAACAAATATGTGTGATTAGTAAACAAGCATGCATTATACGAGCTAACTCAAAACATAAAAGGCATAAAAATAAACATAGCAAAAATTAACTTGGAAGGATCCCGCATCAGTGAGTTTGGAAGGTAACTTTCCAAGGCTAACCTCCAAGCGATGGAGGATCTCAACTTTAGAAAGTTGTGTCCAGTCTTCCTGGCCAAAGTCAACACCGACAAGTGTCTTGCCTTTGTCTACGATGGTCCATGTGGGTGGTTCCATGGAAAATGTAGCAAAAGAGACCTCTCTAAAGGGGGTAACAATCTGTCTCACAAAAGAGTCACTCACAACTGTACTCCGCATGAACAAGTCATATGCTTGCTTCCTATTAGTTGCCTCAAGAAACATCTCAAGGTGGCAGTGTTTAGTAGACTCCTCCTTGTACCATTGTAAGTATGCATTGTGCTCTTGCTTGTACTGATGCTTGTGATTCTTCTACATTTTTCCCCACTAATAAACCTTTATGCTATAATTCTTCCAATTCTGATTCTTCTA
Source organism: Gnetum montanum (assembly GCA_015680685.1). NCBI lineage: Eukaryota > Viridiplantae > Streptophyta > Gnetopsida > Gnetales > Gnetaceae > Gnetum > Gnetum montanum. Next base: position 233,807 of record MNCI01031144.1, read on the forward strand.
AGCAAGAAAATCCATTTGGAGCTACTACTCTACTAGCGCCCATGTGGACTTGTTGTTACCTCTGAGAGCTATCCAGTATCTAGCATACTCAATCTCAAAGGTATGCCAGGTGCTATCCCCCCACAATCTAGCCGCTATGAAGTCATATCTAGATTGAAGATCCTTAATCTTTTCATCCTAGCTAGTCACCGTCTCCTATAGTTCATGCACACATTTCCATAGGTGCTCATTTGAGTACCTACAGACCCACAACACCCTTGCATAGGAAAGCATGTACTTGTTAGATATCTCATACATGTGACAAGGCACTTAATCAACTTCAAGAGGAAGGTCAGGTAGGGCATCCACCCTTTCCACCTTACTTGGATCCCACTGTAGCTTAGGACTTGTAGGCATATAATAATCAACCAATATTAGCCAAAAACTAAGTGTTTAAGTAATGAGTAGGATAGCATAAAGCAAAGGAGCATTGCACACATATTGAGCTCAAGGTCCACTTGTTGCAAGTGGTCCACCATGTCCTCAACAATGCCTTCCATGAAGGAAAATTTATCCGGCATATCTACCCATGGCTTCATGTGGTAGGTAGATGTGGGACTGCTGGTAGGAACATCTGATGCTGTAATACAATAATGCAATTGGCATATGGCCTAATAGCTAAAGATACCAGAGTAAATAAGGAAAGATAGATGGCAATACAAGTTGATTACCTAAAAAGCCCTCAAGTGTGAGTTCAGGGGGCTCACCTAGCTGCGTACCATAAAACAAAGTGTCAAAATCACCCATGTCGGGGTGAAGTAACCCCTCTTCCTCCAACTGCTGAAGGGCCTCTACTGCCTCATGAAGCTCATCCCCATGAGCCACCTCCTTCTCCTCACCCTGAGGAGGCACCTCCTCTTCTACTTCCTTGGTTGCTACTCTTGCAGTCCTTTCTTCTTTCTTTGCAATTAACACATACACACACATTAAAACATCATTATGTATAGCACATCATTAGCTAATTAGCAGTATAGCATAACAAGAAAACATAAAAATTATAATATATACATGAATGTAACTAAGGCATCTAAGAAGCTACACATACTAACCTACGACATCTACCCACAAGCTTTGTAGCTTGATAAGGATCCTCTTGCTACTTGCCTTCTTGATCTCAAGGGTAGCTTTCTCTTGAGGACGCAGCCTCTTGATCTTGGCCTTAGATGCCCCCACTATCTCTACTATGTATTGATCTTCCTTGCTTACATCCCCAATGCCAACTAGAGGAACCTCACTTGTACTATCGCACAAATAATGCGAGTGCCCCATGGGGCCCTTGATTGTTACTAATAACAACTCATTGATCCCCTCTTAGGGGTCTTGCATGCATGTTTTCAAGAACATATGCTTGATCCATAGCTTGGATAGCTACTCACAGTCCTACACTATCCATCATCCATCATCTCACATGACCAAAAGTTCCACAAACCTTCACAGGTGTCCTGCAAAGAATGCAAAACGGACATGGAACCTTGCCTAGAGATTAAATTGAAGCCTAGAAATCTCTACATGCAAGTCAATGGCTATGTACCATGTCTGTTCCATCCGTAGGATCTTTCCTTGGGAAAATAGCTTTGGAAAAGCACAAGCATGGAACAAAGGGTAGAGCTTCCACACCTCAAGCACTAGCACATCTTTGATCAATATGCCTTTGTGAGATAGAGTGGCCCCCAACCAATCCTCAATCTTCCCTTTGTGGTCCACCTCCTTGCTGGCCTTATCAACAATCATCAAGCCATCAGCAAGGATGCCAAAGAGATTAACAAAGAAGGCTTTACTGAGGTCTAGCACTACCATCATGCCATGCACCTAGGTGAAAAACTACCTGACATCATTGTTAAAGAAGTCAATGATGATGATCATTTCAGCCATCAGGGTACTTGGGCTAAGGGCCATGAATAGGTCCATTAACCCAGCATGTTTGAGCCAAGTCATTAGCACATCTAGTGCTTTGTGAAATAACCAATGTTGCACACCCTCTACATCACCATACTTCATGATGAGAGTAGCCTCTATGCAGCCCATGTGACCACTGTCACCTTAGCTAAGGCAACTACTGTTGCAACACAAAGTAAAAAAACATTAGCAACACAAAGCAAAATAGCGTTAGAATCATGCAAATAAGGAAAAATGAAAGGCATACATGAGCAAGCACATGAGCCAAAACATAGATACGCATGTGGCACAAATGGGGTGTGAGACGAGGTGGGGTCGCAAACACCTCCTTAATGTTAATCTCACTAGCAGCCCACTTCTCATCCAACCAACCATCAGTCTTACATCGCTTGTAGGCCTCTAGATCGTGTCCCACTTGCTCAATCACAATTGCCCGAACATTTGTGCTAAATAAGAATACCTCCAAGGTTGTGCAGGTTAAGGCTAAAGCATCTACCTCTTCATGCAAGCCCTCCTCATCAACTTTGAACATGGCATCAACTGTGGGCCCTTAGTAATGTAACACGAGCGAATAGCAAAAAACATTGCGAGAGCCATAGAAGCACTTATCCTCTAGCACAATAGATGATTCCAGGTGGGTTCTGGAATAAGGTATGCACCCATTGCACAATAAAAAGGACGTTGCTCTTATTGTAATAGGCAAACCCCATCATGCACCATATGCTGGACAACTGTCGAATGCTCCTAGTGCCTCTACCTGAGCCTCCTACCCCATCAACATTCACAATGGACTCATCTGAGATGAACTTTAGGATGCTCCAGTTAGCCCTAGGTAACAACATATCAGTGATAGCACTAGCAGCCTCCACCACTAGGTGTGACCACATGATCATACTAAATTGTTGTAATAGGTATGTTAGGAACTCCCAAGATCTTGGCCAAAACCACACTACCTAATGGTCCACTCTCATATCTAGCATAGTTGTGTTAGGAACAAGTTCGTTCATGCAACATAGGATGCCCACAAGTTCAACCATAAGCAGAACAGGCTTTAGCAACACCCTATAATTATCAAGCAATAGACAAGATGTTACTATACATACATACATGCAAAATTTTGAGATATGTATCATGAATTATTAATATAAATTAGCATAAATGAAATTTTAGCAATACACCCTAAGGCCCTATGAGTGTAGGACATCACTTAAATCATTTGATGCACCTAGCACTTACTAGGGTATAGCATGTTTTGATAGGTTTAGTGCTTCATTTTACAAGTTTAGCACCATGCATAGTTAACAAAATTTTGACAAAATTTTTACTAACTCTGGACTACCTTAGTAAGGAGCATAGTTCCAAAATGGTAAAGTTTTAACTAACTCTAAACTACCCTAGTGCAAAGTGTAGTCCTAAAAAAATAGACATTTTGGCAAACACTTGGAAAAATAGGCAGTTTAGCAAACACTTAGTGAACTATGCTCTCAAAGCATAAAGAGCATAGTCCTACAGCTGTGGAGAGCATAGTCTCCCCATGGTACCACACCCATCATGCTTGACTGGGCTCCACCTCACCCCTACCACTATGGCAAGCTACATCTCCACTACTGCTACCAAAAAAATAACAAAAGAGGATGCACAAACCCCATCGTTGATCTTTGTGGCTATGCTATGAGGTGCAATGGTAGCCATGGCCTTACAACAATGCCACAATATGCAACACACAAGGGTCCAAGCCCCATGCTGGCTAATCCCCCTACGTAGCAAGCTACACCCCCTATAGTCGCACTGCGATGTACAGTGTGCAAGGTTCCAAGCCTCACACTCATAAAATTTTATTTCAAAAACACAAAANCACAATGTGCAAGGTTCCAAGCCTCACGCTCATAAAATTTTATTTCAAAAACACAAAAAGAAAAAGAAAAAACATAGTAGAATAGTGCGTGATGGCAGCCACAGCCCCCAGGGGCCACATCGCAGTGCACAATCACAACCATGGCCCTTGCGGCTATGCCATAGGGTGTGATGTGCAAGCCCTAACCCTACATAGGGGTCTCACCCTCCCAAAAGCAACAAACTAAAATGGACAAATGAGGAGTGAACGGCATGCAATCGTAGCCATGGCCACAGTGCATACTAGTAGCCATGACCACTACAACCACATCACACCACGCAATGGAAGCCATGTCCTTGTACGATTGCATCACAATGCCTAAACCTTGTAACCCTAACCCTCATGTCATGCAAACTAAACGATGTGTGATTGCAACTAAGGGCTCTTGCAACTGTGCTACAATGTTCAATGGTGGTTGTGCTACATTATGCAACGACGACCATGGCCCCCACGACCGCACCGTTGCGTGCAATGTGCAAGGCCCCAATCCCATGCAAAATAAAAAATAGATGCAAAAACTCTTGTCACCACCACACCCTCCACTGAAGATAGCATGCAGCAACAATAGCCACTGCCACGTTATAATAGGACATGCAAGGCTATGCTCCTAGCAAACCCCACAATGGAACAAAATGAACAAAAACAAGAATAAAGAGGGAGAGTGTAGTCGACATACCTGGCTAATGTGGATGGCCTCCTCTCCTCCATGTGCACCTATGACAAGCATCTCAGTGTATTGTCCCCCTTAGTAATGTTCACCAGTCCTAAGTGTAAGCGTTTGCTTCAGCATGTCATATTTCCCCCAACTACGCTCTCCATTGACAATGATGGCCAAAGTAGCACTGAGACTATGCTCCCAACATCATGGTAAAATGGAAAATAATGATAAGTTGCCATGGTAAAACCACCCCTATATACCCTCCCAGGGTCATTTAATGATCCACCAACCTAAGGCTATGCTTACTAACAAATGCCCAATGGAGAGCATAGTTGGGTGAGATCATAGTCAATCATACTTAGCCCAAAATAGCAATTTTTTGTTGCCCTAAAAATGCATGAGTCAATTCCACTCCCAAGCATGACTGACCCTCCCTAAAACGACATGTTTGGCTCATCTATGACTTGCCGAGGCCCAAAACTTCCACAAACATGATTACCTCCCATAGCAATTTACATGCATGCTTGAACAAATTTCATTGGATTACTTTTCCCATTCGTGCATATTAACCTTGTCAAACATGTACCACTTGACATTTTTTTAGTTTATTCTTGCAAGAACATGACATGACTATGCAGGAGCAGACCTTCTCACCTTTGGTCCTCAAGGGGCCTTACAGAAACATTAAGCAATGCATTGACCCTCATTGCCTAGACCTTGAGCCTACAGCTGTACCGCCTGAAATCGTCGGTCCCTGGCTGGAAGGAAAAACAGAGACCGCGGGATCGCAGGACGGGCACAGATGACCCTACCTTCGCCTGAGGGTGAGCTGGAATGCACGAAGGTAGGGTACCTTGGGTGGTCCGCACGCGAATCAGACAAGGATTTCCCCGAGCGCCACCAAAGTGTTATACGCTGGGTTATACGTAAACTGTGTAACGGGCGTAAAACGGAGCGAACGGTGAAAACAGGGCGTAAACAAAGTGTAGACAGCGTAACAGTGAAAGCAAGGCGTAAACAAAGTGTGGACAGCGTAATAGAGTAAACGAGGCATATACGGCATAAACAGTGTGAATAGGGCGTAGATAGCGTAAAGCGTAAATAGGGCGTGTACAGCGTAAACAGTGTAAACAGGGCGTAGACAGCGTAAACAGAGCGTAAAGCGTAAACAGGGTTTAAACAGGGCGTAAAGCGTAGACAACGTAAACAGAGTGTAGGCAGCGTAAAGTGTAAGTGCAGCGTAAGCGTAAGCGAGCGTAAACAGCGTAAACAAGTTTAAACAGCGTAGACAAATGTAAATAGCATAAACAATGTGAGCGTAAACAGAATGTAAACTGTAACAATGATGCTGTAAGAACACAGTTTTCGAGGTACCGGTCTTAACGCAGTTGTGTGTGTACACAAGGCGGACGTAAAGCCCCGGTGGGTGCAGGGAGGCGGCTGGTTCGCACGGTAGGCGAAGCATAGAGACTGTCCTCAGCGTACAGGACTTCCAGCGTGTGAGGGTTTCAAGCTTTGGTTTTACAACGTAATTGCTCTGGGTCTGCTCTGGTAAATTTTTCCGACCTTGAAAACGTGGAAAACTAGGCTTTTTATAGGGGAAGGGTTACCGGGAAAATCGGGTTGGGAGACATGTGGCGTGTCGACCGGGTTCGTACAATTTAGAAATATGGTATACGTTGGGCATATACGCTACATCAGGCCAGCGTATACGCTGGGCATATACGTTGGACTTGCTAGGCGTGTGAACTTGGATGGAATGCTGACGTATACGCTGGGGCGTATACGCTGATGGATGCTGGCGTATACGCTGGAGCGTACACGCTGATGAATGCTAGCGTATACGCTGGGGTGTACACGCTGATGGATGCTGGCGTATACGCTAGGGCGTATACGCTGATGGATTCCGACGTCGACTTACTTCAATTTTTGCTCCTGTTACACCTGCTGAGTGTACATGAGGCGTGCATGCCGGGCGTCGGGCGTATACGCTGGGCGCAGACGCTGGGCATGTACACTAGGCGTATACGCTGGGTGTATATGCTGGCGCAACACTTGGTAAAAACCAAGTGTTTCAATCCGCAAAATTTGCCATGTGTGACTCCAAATGTAGCCAACGGGGATCTGCTTCTTGTCGGACAAGTGCCAAACTTGAAATTTTTGTGGTGTTTCAACAGCCTACAATGAATACATAACATCCATATATACGCTGGGCGCAGACGCTGGGCGTGTACGCTAGGTGTATACGCTGGGCGTATATGCTGGCACAACACTTGGTAAAAACCAAGTGTTTCAATCTGCAAAATTTGCCATGTGTGACTCCAAATGTAGCCAACGGGGATCTGCTTCTTGTTGGACAAGTGCCAAACTCGAAATTTTTGTGGTGTTTCAACAGCCTACAATGAATACATAACATCCATAGAACCACCACTAGACTAATCCCACCATCTAGTTAAGGCTCTCGACCTATAGGTAGGAGATGTCATAGAGGATCCCCTCATTAAGATCCCTATGGAAATGCACAACCACAAGGCAAGAACACTAAAACTAAGGTCCTTGCTAAACCCCTAGCAAGCCCAAGACATCGCTAGAGTGCTTAATGATAATATTAAATCATTTGCATGGTCAAATGAGGACATGTCAGGCCTAGATCCCAGACTAGTCTAGCACAACATCATCCTTGATCCCTACATCAAACTAGTTAAGTAGAAAGTGCACAAGGTTCGACCTAAGGCAACATTGGCAATCCATGATCAGATCACCAAGCTTTACAAAGCTAGTTTTATTCAAGCTATTGACTATCCAGACTAGGTCTCGAGCATCATAGTTATGCCTAAGAAAAAATGGAAGTATACATATTTGCATAGACTTCTAGGACCTAAACAACGCAACCATCAAAGACGACTTCCCATTGCCCAGTATAGATCAACTGATCGATACCACAGCTGGACATGCCTTGTTGTCCTTCATGGATGGGTTCTCAGGCTACAACTAGATTAGGATCAACCCTGAGCACCAGCTCAGTACAACCTTCATAACCCCTTGGGGTACATTTTACTACACAATGATGTCTTTTAGACTAAAGAATGCAGGAGCAACATACCAATGCGCAATACATGCTGAGTTTGCTCAATGACTACATAGATGATATCGTAGTTAAGTCTAAGGTGGCCCACAACCATGCAAATGATTTAAACTTAGTGCTTAAACACTACTTAAAAGAGCTTAAGTTAAATCCCAAGAAGCATGTTTTTAGCGTCAAAAGGGATAGGATGCTCAGCTTTGTAGTATCCAAAGCAAGTATATGCATAGATCCTGATAAGGTTAAGGCCATAACCAACTTAGCACCACCGGCTAATCTTAAGGAGCTATGAGGATTACAAGGTAGACTATAATACATATGCAGGTTTATCACTTGATTAACCAAAAAGCTATAACCAATGCAACATTTTCTCAAGAAAGGAGCCAACTTTGAGTGGACCACTCAATGCCAACAACCATTTGACAACATTAAGCAAGAACTAGTGCAACTACCTACAATTTACCCTTCACAAGGAGATAATACTTTTTACATCTACCTTACCACTTCTAATGCATCCATCGCTTCTCTACTTTGCCAAAAGCAAGATGATGGCACAAAGGTCCTAGTCTACTACCTAAGTCATGCACTAGTAGCCCATGAAACAAGATACAATGATGTGGAGAAGTATTACCTTACCCTAGTCTTCTCACTAAAGAAGTGGAGGCATTACCTCTTCTGTAGCCAGGTTAACATCGTTTGCAAGAACAACATACTCCAAGCCATAACAACGAATATCTACGAAAGCAATTTCATTGCATAGTGAAACCCAATAATAGCGAAGTATGACCTACATTATGTCGCACAAGCCTCAACAAAAGGCCAAGCTATAGCCGCACAACTCATGACCTCACCAATAGATAATCAAGCTACTATAGACCCTAAGTTCCCAAACAAGCACGTTAGTAGTATTAGCCAAGTGCCTAACAACTATGAGGCACTCCTACATTTTGACAAAGCTTCAACCTCTCAAGGGGATAGCGCTATTGCTATTATCATGTTTCCCTCAAGGAGATCTAACCCTTCACATATCATTTCACATTTCCCTACACCAACAATGTGGCAGAGTATGAAGGTCTCCTCTGAGGCATCTTTACAACACATGATCCAAGAATCCAATGCATAGTGATCTGAGGTGATTCACAACTAGTGGTCAATCAAGTAACAGAAGTCTATTCTTGTAAAGCATAACATCTACAGCCTTACTGCAACCTGGAAAAACACTTACTCCAACACTTTGTAGTTGCTAATGTCCAACATGTCCCCTAAAGTGAAAATGTCATTACTGACGCACTTGCAACATTATCCCTTAGCATAGCACCTAGCATGTTTAATGCATTGTCCACCTCGGTGGTGGATTGCACTGCACCTATCACATAAACCATTGAGGATGCATCCATAGCCATGGTCAATGCCACTCATGCAAAAGAGTGGTATGATGATATCAAGGCATACCTTCTGCAAGGTGAGCCCCCACACCACTTAACTGCTACTCAAAAGGACGTAGTATGTAAATGTTCAAGGTAGTATGTCCTCATAGGCAATAACACACTATGTTGCAAATCCTATGATGGTATACTGCTAACCTACATAAACAAAGATGAAGCAAAAATAATTTTTGAGCAAGTCCATAAAGGATTGTGCAAAGGTCACATAGCACCTAGGGCAATGGTAGCAAAAATCATATGGCTAGGCTACTATTGGCCTTACATGGAAAGAAATTGCATTTCAAAGGTTAAAATGTGTGACACTTGTCAATGGCATAGCAATTTAATGCACATGCCACCAACTGAATTGTATATAATGTAAATCACATGGTCATTCCAATGTTGGGGCCTAGACATCATTAGACCCATAATGCCTAAGTCCTCCATAAGGCATAACTTCATAATAACTACAATGAAATATTTTACCAATTGGGTCGAAGCTATTTCCCTTAGAAATACAATATCGCAGCAAGTTTGCAAGTTCATGTTAGATAACATAGTGACTCGTTTCAGTTTGCCCATAACCATAGTGACAGATAACAGACCATAGTTTAGCAGCACTAAAACCAAAGCCTTTTGCAAGCACTTTGACATCAAGCACTCCTTTTCATTGCCATACTACCCTCAAGCAAATGGCCAAGCTAAGGCCACCAACAAGGTTATCATCAACCTCCTCAAGAAGATGCTAAGAAATAGCAAATGATGATGGATTGGTCCAATTTAAAATGTTGTGGGACTGGGGGCTCATTTGGTACTGCTAAGGTGGGGTTCCTTAGTAGCTCACAGTACCTATCATGTCTTTGGCGGGTAATCTCCAACACATGTTTGTGTTGGATTTGCCCAACTTTCAAGAGTTGCTCCAATAGTTGAGAGGGTTGCATCGGTATTGGTGTATACTTTGAGTGGTCCTTATGCTAAAAGTTGGACTTTGGGGTGGCCCCTGCCGATGTAGGTGAGTTGGCATCAAAGTTGACAACTTTGTTAGCTGGGGCATTAGGTTGCTTAGCTTTTGGGCCCCAGTTGGTTGCTTTTGTGATTGCAGCTACTGTTGCCTCAGTTGTGTTTTGCTTGCGAGTATGTTAGTTTTTGTAGGCCACATAAGCTAGGTCATTACTTGTTTGTGCAGCCTCTTCTATGTCTTTAATTTGTACAAATGCCTGACTCAAAGTACGGGATTTTAAATAATAAAGTTTTGATTTAATGAAGTCATTTGCAGCTGCCTTAAGGATGGTAAGCAGATACGTTTCAGGAATAGGCTTGTGAAGTTCATTCAGGGCTGCACTCCATCTTTGGATAAATTTCTGTGCTGGCTCTAAAGGTGCTTGTTTAATTTGAATCAAGCTATCTAATGTGGCTTCAGGTTTCAGATTGTATTTGAAATGGGTGACAAACTGGTGTAACAAATCTTCCAAAGAAGATATAGAGCTATGAGGTAAGGGTTGGTACCAATCTAAGGCTCTTCCTATTAAGGACATAGCAAACACACGCAAAATTACATGGGGCCATGCCTGAAGCAAAAGACTTTCAGTTCGGAATGTCACTAGGTGGGCATTTGGGTCTCCCTCTCCATTGTACTTGGTCAACTGAGGTAACGAGACTCCCTTTGGCAAGGTTAAGGGTGGAACTGAGGGGTCAATAGGGTCATCTTGATAGAAATCTAGTACTTTTACTTCCTCATTATTCAAAGTTTTAAGGCGTTTTAATTCCTCTGCCAAAGAGTACATCATTTTTTGTGTGTCTACCCATTCTTGGGCGGTAGGCAAACTAGTGGATTGGGCAGATTGTGGATGATAATGATTTAATTGTTGCATTGTTTGTGGAAAGAGAGGTAGTTTGGCTAACATTTGTTGTGGTGGGATGGTATTTGAAACTGAGACTACCGATGGAACCCACTACCTAGCCACAGGTTGTGAGGTAACACCCTGAACATGTTGGGTTGGAGTAATTAATGGTGCTCCATGGATATGCACCTGAGGTATGTAACGGATGGATGTGGAAGCTGGTATGACCAATGGCATTCCAATTACTTGAGGTAGAAAGATTGACTCTGCATTGGTTTGGAGGGGAAGTTGGTGGGACTGTGCTTGTGGAGAAATGATGGAAGTAGATGCATCAGAATGAAAATTATTGGGTACAGAGAAGATAGGAATGGAAGTAGGTACCTCTTGTCGGGAAATTGGTGCTCGAGTGTTTGCGGATGAAGGAGGAAGCACAGTTTCTTCTAGGAAAGAGTGGAACAATGGGTTTGTGTAGGCATGGGGACTAATGGTATGGTAGGAATCTCCATGTTCGAATTGGGTTGCAAAATCATCTTCCTCATTTTGAGGCTCTATTGGCAGTAGCTGTAAGGCTTGACTTCTAGCCATAAGAAGCTGGGATATGAGTTTATGATGGTGTTCATACAATGGAATTATATCAAATGCTGAAGGGATGAACTCACGACCTCCTTTGTGGACAAGTTCATAGTCTCGTTTCGCTTCCCTTTCCATACGATCAATAGGCAAGTTGGCTTGGATTTTTACACAAATGAAGTTATATTATTTAGGGCTTAGTGTGGCTCACTTTGGTTGGATTATGGTATCAAACATGTTAGGAATTGATGTAGAAGGTTGATCTAGATTCATATTCACAAATTGGGTTGTGAAAGTTGCTATTTGTAGAAAATGGCTAACTTTGAAAATGAAAAAAAGAAAAAAAATAAAAAATAAAAAATAAAAAAATGACTAAATCAGTCGGTAGTAGGAAAATGGATAAGTGTAAAAATGAAAGAAAAAAAATGCTAAGTGTGAAAATTGCTAAAAATGGCCCAACTCTAACGCTACACTCACTACGCTGGAGCTTGCTATGCTTTGAAAACTTGTTATGCTTTCTAGAACATCCAGAGTTTTGACTAAGTGCTAATCAAAAATGTAGACAGAAATGGTTCATGCCCTCCTTCTAGCGCCAAAAACTGTACTGACCTAAATCATTGGTGTAAGGCTGGAATGGAAACAGACACCGAGAGATAGTCGGGCACGCATAGCTGACCCTGCCTTCACTTGAGGGCAAGTTGAAAAAGGGAATGAAGGTAGAGTGCCTTGGATGGTTTGCACGCAAATCAACCAAGGACTTCCTCGAGCATAAGCTACGGCTAGAGCTGGGGTTATCGTAAACGGTGTAAAAGGGATGTAAACGGAATGCAAACAGTGACACAAAATGTAAACAGAGCATACTGAATTATAAATAAAGCATAAACAGAGCTATATAATGTAAATGGAAGGCAATAATGAAACTATATTGTATTGTTTTAAAAAAAATGTACACCGGTCAAAGCGTAGTTGCACGTGTGTAGATGGCAAATCAAATGCCTAGCCCCAGGATGATATGACGCGATGATGTAATGATGTGATGTGATGAATGTGAGAAATGCTTGGATGCCAACAGTCAGGTGTGACGAGCGTCAAAGGATTGCAGGTTCTGTCCTCTCTCAGAATTTCCAATCTCTCCAATTTTTGCCTCCCTCGTTTATGTGAATTGACAGGGTATTTATAGGGTTGGGCCAGGCTCGAGCACGAAATTCAAGAATGGAATCAACGGCTGGGAGATGAGAGGAAAGCAAATCTAATGACATGTGTCCAATGGATAGTTGTGCTCGGGTTGGATGCGTGTTGGCAAGAGTTGGATTTTTGTCGGATAGTTGTGCATGAGTTGGATGTGTGTTGGCGAGAGTTGAATTTGTGTCGGATAGTTGTGCACGAGTTGGATGTGTGTTGGTGAGAGTTGGATTTGTGTCGAACAGTTGTGCATGAGTTGGATGTGTGTTGGCAAGCTACATTCTTGACCAGGTACATTGCATTTTACAATTTATGGGTTATTCAAGCCCATGAAAGTACATTTAATTTAGACCATGAGGGCTTGACATGCCCACAAATGGGGATTTATAATGAAATGTACAATAAGAGAAATTTGACTGCCCAACGTGACCTACAGTGTGACCTCCAAAACTTACAATTTTGAGCTGACATCTGGAATTTCTAAAGGCTGGGACCCATAGTTATTAATAGTGGACCCTGAGGACGACTTGCACCCTTGAAATCAAGTCATTTTGGCTCAGTTTTAGGGCTCTAAAAGTTGGTGACGCTGATCCTTACGCTGTGCAACATCTGAAAAAGTAACCCCAACATCACCAAGTCAAAATGGCATATTTGAGGCCCAAATCTTGATTTTCTAGAAGCTGGGAGCTGCTGTGGACCTTGGTGAAGGTCATGGGGGGTCCTTGTGCTTGATTTTGGCCTATTGTGACTCAATTTCGAGGCTCCAAAAGTTGGTGACGCTGATCCTTACGTTGTGCAGCATCTGAAAAAGTGACCAAAGTGTACTTAGCCAAAACCAAACATTTTGAACTCGAAACTTTTGATTTTGGATGCTGGAAGTTGGTGCAGTCGCCTGTGGACCCCAAGGGGACCTTGCCTATTGAATCATGGGCCATCGGGGGCTGTTTCAGAGGCCTCCAAGTTTGGTCACGCTGTACTCATGTTGGGCAATAGCATGACTTAGCTTGATTCTTGTCTAAAAGTGCTAGGCCAAAATTAGTGGTGTTTCAGTAAGCACTCATCTACTATGACGTTAAACTAGTGCAACTTGTTTATGTTGGCACATTTGGCCATTACATGGAACAGTTGGAATAGTTTATTCAAAATTAGCACAATCCCTGGTTGTAAATTTGCAGTTTAGTATTGTGAGTTGATGGGTATTTTTGGAGAAGCAATCCACTGGTAAATCATCTTGATGTTGAAGCCTTCTTGGAAAGTAAAATTAAAATGTCAAATTATTTCCTTTAGTGAAGATTGGAATAACAAACAAAGGAGGTGATTATTTACCACAAGAAAGCATACTCCCTATTAATATTGGCAAAATAGACAACACCGTGGGTAATGGATTATCAAGAATCGGTTAAGAGTTGGAAACAAGTGAAGGACCTAACGAACGAACTACCAACAGGTTTTGAATTTCGTAAATTTAAATTATCAAAGGATGTGAAGGTTTCTGTGTTGCAGACGAACCCAAATTTCCGTAAGTCAAAAAGCCCATTGTTAACGTTGCCGGAGAAAAAAAATAGAAAATCTGAAATACAGAACTGAATGCCGTGGTTTTTGGGCATCGCCGGCAAATACATTGGCTTGTGCCCGTTCAAAATTGCGCCCGCACATCGACCGGATTTATGAATTGATGTTGCCGAACGCAGCCGTAGCTGACTCGCCGGATGCCGAAAACAGTAAACCCGAGTTCATGAAGCGCGTGCGGGGCCCTTCTTTCATGAATGAGCTGTATTGAGAGGGTTTTGGGCAGTAATCACGTGCAGGCTGTGCAGAAAGAACTCAGGCCAGTTTAGGGCAGAACACAGCGGGCACATCATCGATTTCAGCAAAGACACTTATGGCTATTTCAAAAGATGGATTATTGAGGAGATGGATTTCAGAAGAATAGATGCCTATTTCGCACGATGAAAAAATTTAGGTTTTCATCCGCAACAGCGGAAAATGCCTTAAAATCCCTGGTGGACGTTGCTTGAAAAATCTGTACCAAATGTTGGAAGAAAACTTTGTAAGCCAGACAATTTACCAGTTATCACAGACGAAAGGCAGTGAAAATATTTGAAGCGATGATCAAATCGTATAATCATCAAAACCTGAAGGGCATTTTTGAGAGGCAAAGGTTACAACAGTTGTAGATTCTTACGGAACACACAGCGACGTTTCCTAACGTGGCGGCAAAGTCTTCTCTTGTGATGGCAGTTGTTGGTAACAATTTTTGGCCGAAGAAGATAATTTGAATTAATTGCTGGTAGTTGCAGGATTGGTGCCTCCACCTTCGGACTCATATTTCGGGCCATCACCGAATTTAAATTTCAATTATCAGAGATACAAAAAAGATAAATTAACTACTGCTACCACCAATAAGGTGGATATTATATTATATTTTTTATGAAAAAAAATTTTAGGGCTTAATGACATTTAGTATTTAAAATTTTAATTAAATAATTAAATTAAATTA